>ML365132.1:0-119939 GCA_005239505.1 Nicotiana paniculata
TATATAAAATCACTTAAATTGTGCATGAGGTATAAATAAAAATTAATAAAAAATATATGTTCAGAAAATGATGAATGTTGATTTTTACCTGTAATTTTCATTTGCGTTTGTGATGTTTAGTTTAATTTTTCTCTACATCGTAATTTCATGTTTATTATGCATATGTTAAATCTATTTTGGAGTTCAGAGACAAAATTTTAAAAGAAAATTCATATCATGGGTGACATTTTAAGAACAACTTCATACATTTTTTTCGTGTTACGATTGTTATTGCCCTTTTTAAAATATATTTTTACATACTTTTTCCCAAAAAGTTTGCTCTTAAAATAATAATAAAATCATTAAATGTAACTGAAATCAAATTAAATACAAATATGTATAGTTTCCTTTAAAATTCAATTCTTGTGTCAAAATTTCTTTTGAATAAACATGTTAATTGAGTTTAAAGGAGGATTAGTCGTACATATAGTTTGGTATAAGAAAATAATTTTTATAAAGTAAAATCTTAATTGATGCTAAAGCCCCAAATTTTAGACTTTCTACTTACTAAGGGAATATTTAGTAATTATATTTTTAGTTATTTTCAATGTCATAATATTAGGAAACAATTATTAAATGACTACTTTGTCCAGTGTGAACTCCACTTTTAAAGGATAAAAAAGGCGAACGATATTTTACAAAGGGCCTTCATAATTACGAAAGATTTGAATTAGAGTTTCTAGATAACTAATTAATTCAAAGATTTAATAATTTATTGTCAACATTAAAGTAAATAATTTATTCCTTGTTGAATTAAATTATTAATGTTCGTCCCTAAATTAAATGTTTAACTGTTATATAATTTTATCTAATAAATATTCTATTCCTCTAGCATGTAGGTAGAATAATCGATTTGATAATTCACCCTTTGGATCCTTGTGCTTGCATAATCATTATTCTCTTGCCATCACCTTTTCTCTCTTCCTCTCCCTCTCCCTCTCCCTCTTCCTCTCACTTTTATATCCCTATATATCATACAAACACTAATGAATGAAAAATATTATTTGAGTAGGAAGGTAGTTCAAATATAAACTAAAAATATATTTATAACGATCCGACCAATCGTTTTACTTTCTAGGATCCCGTACCCCTAAATAAGACTTTCCATACTTTCTCTTACTAATTTATGACTTACGAGGATGGTTGGTTCGGGATTTGGGAGAGTTTGGAGTGAAATCGGAACACTTGGTTCCCTAAGGTTGGCTTAAAAGGCCAAGTTTGACTTCGGTAAATATTTTGATTAAACGACCTCGGAATCGGGATCTGACGGTTCCAGTAGGTTTGTATGATGATTTGGGACTTGAACGTATGTCCGGATCAGATTTTGGATGAACCGAAAGAGTTTCGGCGCCTAAAGTGAAAGTTGGTTCTTAAAGATATTAGAAGTACTTTAAATTTGGTTTGGAATGTGTTTTTTTGTTATCAAGGTCCAAACGGAAATCTGAGACTGAGACTAGTTCCGTAATGTCATTTAAGACTTGCACACAAAATTTGGTGTCATTCCGAGTAGTGTAAGTACGTGTCGGCGCATTGGAGGTTAATTGAAAAACTTGAAGTTCTTAAGTTTGATTCAGTGGGTTTTGGGTTGTGATTTTTAGTTTCAATATTATTTCGAGTGTTCTGAGAGTTCGAGCGAATCCGTCTTATGATTTCAAACTTGTTGGTATATTTGGATGGGGACTCGGGGCCCCAGGTGCCATTTGGACGATGCACGAGTTGAGTTTGAAACTCAACAAGGCAGTTGGTGCACCAGTTCTAGTATGCCCGGACATGCGTTTGGCAAACTGCAAGTGCGAGCTTGCAGGTGCGAGCAACGAGCCGTAGAAGCGAAGGAGGGAGGACAGCCTGGGCACCGCAAATGCGGATGTCGTGCGCGAGGTCAGTGGCCGCATGTGCAGGCTTGTGCGCAGATGTGGTCCCCTGGAGCCCGCAGATGCGGAGCTTGGCCAGTAGGGAAGATGCGCACATGCGATGGATTTTCCTCAGGTGCGGCCAAATCCCCGCAAGTGCGAAATCGTTGGAGGCAATGCACTTCATTTAATACGGGACTTAGGCATTTTTCATTCATTTTCTTCCACCCTTGGGCGATTTTAGAGCTTTAAAAGAGGGGATTTTGACCTAGCATTTTGAGGTAAGTTATCTCTACTTAATGTGAGTTTAATACATAGATTTTGGGTAGATTCTAACATGAAAATTGGTAGAAATTATGGGTTTAGATGAAAAATCTAGGGTTCGATCAAAATGAGATTTTACCACGAAATTTACCAGAAACTTGGTGAAAATCATATATTATGTTCTTAAGGTTATGGCTAATAACTTTCTTCAAAAATTTCCGGAATCCGAGCGTGTGGGTCCGGGGATGAATTTTAGGAATCTTGCAATTTGGGTTTGGAAATCATTTTAACAGTGAAGATATAAAATTTTGAGCTTAGATTAATTAGTTATATAATGTTTGACTAGTTTTGAGTCGTTTAACGTTATGTTTAGAGGTTTGAGTGCATTCTTGAAGTGGGAAGTAGGCTTGAGACGAGGTAAGTCTCCTTTCTAACCTTGTAAGAGGGAATTAACCTCATAGGTGAATTAAATAAATGTGTGAACCTATTTGTGGGGGCTACGTACGCACGAGGTGACGAGAGTCCGTGCGTAGCTACTATTGTGTTATCGTCCGGGTAGTTTAGGACCCGTATCATAGTGTATTTGAAATGGTTGTTCCCTTACTTGTTAAATTGATTACTTGATGTATGTTAGAATTTGATAAAGGATTCGTAAAAGGCTAAGTTCACCTATTTGCAGAATTTATTAGCATACTTGATTGTAAAAATGAGATATTGTATTTCTTTGAAAATATTTGCTATTTGTGGACCGGACCGAGCGCCTTGGTAGTAAATAGATGCATCTATGGTTCGCGTTGTTCGACCCTCCGACAGTGCACAATTTAATATTATGTTGGATCGGATCGTACGATCTCGGCACAACTTGCGCACGATAATTCTTTGGTACATCCTCCGATTGTTATTGCTTAAATGTCTTGAAATGTAACCATTGCATGATGATCCAAATATTATTAATTATAGATGTGAAGAAAGGACTTATATCTTCGTGTTCTTGAGCTTTCGGTATTTTACATGCAAATCCATATTTAGTATAACAACAATAACATACCCAGTAAAATCTCACTAGTGGGGTCTAGGGAGAGTAGAGTGTACGCGGACCTTACCCCTTCCCCAAATGCTTAGTATAACATTTTAATATATTATTGTTAGCTGTAGTAAGTGTCAAGTCGACCCCTCGTTACTACTTCTTCAAGGTTAGACTGGATACTTACTAGTACATATTGTTTATGTACTCATACTACGCTTCTATACTTAATTGTACTGGATCTGAGGGTGGTGTATCTAGTTACCCACCCGACTCGCGTTCTTGATATTTGTTCGAGACTTCACGGTGAGCTGTCCCATTTCCGAGCCGTTCAGCGACATTGCCGGAGTTTCTCTTTTGTTTGTATCTGTCTATACTATCTCACACAATAGGATAGTTATTTTTTTTGTACATTCTACTAGTTGCCCACATATTTGTGACACTAGGTTTTGGCACATACATTAGTAAACTATTATTTTGGATTGTAAAACTATATTTATGATTTCCTCTAGTGGTTCTCGCATTGTTTGTCTCGCAAATTCGTTAATTTCTAAATGTTTTGAATTTAAGTGAAGTTAGTTGTTTGAAATTCTTAATAAAAATGGAAACAAATTGTTTATGATTGGCTTGTGTAGCAATGATGTTGAATGCCATCACGATCTGACATGAAATTGGATCGTGACAATATTAAAGTTCATATATATAGTTTACGGAGATAACATTGAAGGAACTTCAGTTATGATATATTGTTCAAAAAGAACATAATTTACATTATTTTTAATAATAAATTTTAAACTTATCATTATTAAGATTTCCTGCATAGTTCAAAAACAAAATATTTAATAAACAAAATTGATAATTCTAGAGGCTTCCATGTTTGAATTTATAACACTAATAGTCTCTATGATTACGATGATACATTACCTCCTTTATTATAATATTTTAATAACAATACATTTAACCCATCTATTTTATAATATAAGAAAGTTAGTTTAACTAAGTTGCCCATACTAATTTACTCATGTGTTTAGTTCATTTATGAACATCTTTTATCATATTTCGTTTTAGTTATTTTAACTATCAATATTGAAATAAAAATAAAAAAAATAA
Organism: Nicotiana paniculata; assembly: GCA_005239505.1. Classification (NCBI taxonomy): domain Eukaryota; kingdom Viridiplantae; phylum Streptophyta; class Magnoliopsida; order Solanales; family Solanaceae; genus Nicotiana; species Nicotiana paniculata. Next base: position 4,288 of record ML365132.1, read on the forward strand.
AAAGGAGTTAAAAACGTAACCCCAAAGGAGGTAAAAAAACGCAAATCCATTCTTATGTACTTCTTTCCCCTTTTCACTTCCTTATCTTTATTTCTTTATTCTGAAAATAAATATTAGAAAAATAAACATGGAAGGTTTTGTTACTTTCCTAGGAAAGTGTTTATATAAAGTAAAATATTAATTGATTTCAAAATATAAGGACTTTCTATATATTTTGATAGATTTTAAAATCAAAATTTTAGTTGATTTAGAACTCCTAAAAATTAGGAAAAAACTTAAGTTACAGTTTTGTCCAACATAAAATCTATTTTTAGAGAGTAAAAATGACGAACGACATTTAGCTAAGGGTCTTTGTGGTTATAATATAATATAGATAGATTTAGATTTAACTTGAATTATAATTTTATCTAATCCAAATTCTATTTTCAAATGATAAACATTTGATCAACATTTTATTTTTGGATCTTTCTGTTTGCACGTTCGTTATTATTATAATTGACTTTTGCACCTTATTGATATAAAAACTAATATAATTATAAAACAACTCCCCATAAAGAGAATCTTTACTATTAATAATAACTTAATACTTGTACTGAGGAGGAGATTAATAATCAACATTGTTGTAGCTTAAACCACTTAATAATATTACACCTTATGTGTGAAAATCATGAGGGGTTTTTAAAACTATTCTAGGCAAAAGGAGTTGAAAAGTTATGTAAATTTTGACCTAAAATATTTTGGATTTTGGGTTTAATCTATAAACTAGTTTTACGATCGCACGTGCACAAACAATGTCAAATTATGATTTGTATTATTTAGGTTACGTGCAAATAATCTTAGCATTTAAAATTTAACATAAAATTATAGATAATCATTAAATACTAAAAAAGAAGAGTGTAACGGCCCGACCGGTCGTTTTAAGCTCTAGCGCATTGTTCAGCGGTTTGAAGTCGTGAGCAGCTCCATTTCAGGTATTATGACTTGTACGTGTGGTCGGAATTGAATTTCGGGATGTTTAGAGTTGATTTGGAAAGAAAATTCTCATTTCAGAAACCTTAAGTTGGAGAAATGGACTAAGATTGGAATTTTGAGTAAACGATCTCAGAATCAGGATTTGAAGGCTCCTGCAGGTTCGTATGATGATTTCGGACTTGGTCGTATGTCCGGATCGGGATTTGGATAACCCGAGAATGTTTTGGTGTATATTGTGAAAGTCACCATTTTTGAAGGAATTTCCTAAGTTCGTCTTGAAGTGGATTTCAGTGATATTGATGTCCGTTTGGGATTCCGAGTCTGGGAATAGCTTCGTATGACGATTCTGGAGTTGGGAGCGGGATCGAAAGTGAATTCGGATGTCTGCAGGTCATTTTGAAGTCATTTGGCTAAAGAGGGAAATTTGAAGGTTTTCGAGAAATCCGATCGGAAGTGGAAATTTTGATATCGGGATCGGAATGCGATTTCGGAAGTTGGAGCAGGTCCGTAATGTCAAATATGACTTGTGTGCAAAATTTGGGGTCAATCGGACGTGATTTGATAGGTTTCGGCATCAGATGTAGAAGTTGGAAATTTCTAAGTTCATAAAGTTGGGATTTGGATGCGATTCGTGGTCTCGATGTTGTTTGATGTGATTTGAGGCCTCGAGCAAGTTCGCATTATGTTTTGGAATAGGTTTGTATAGTTGGACGGGGTCCCGAGGGCCTTGGGTGGATTACGGGTGATTAACATATCAATATTTGAAGTTAGAAGAGAAGCTGTAATTGTTGTCATCTGGTGTGACCGCACCTGCGAGGCTTTAGCCGCAGGTGCGGCTATGGCGCCGCAGGTGCGGCTATGGCGCCGCAGGTGCGAAGAAGTTGTGGTCTGGCTGGGAGCGCATGTGCGATGATATTTCCGCACATGCGAAGTCGCAGATGCGGGCTATTGGGCGCAGGTGCGAAGTTGGCTTGAGCTGAGGAAAGCCGCAGGTGCGGAGGTTTATTCCGCATGTGCAAAAAATGGCCTAGGCAGAATGTTTTAAAATCGAGATTTGTGGGTCATTTCCTTCCATTTCCTTTTGGTTTGGACGATTTTGAGGAGCTTCAAGAGTGGGTTTCCGTCAAGCATCACTATGTAAGTAATTCCTTCATGTTTCTAAGTTAAATACACGGTTATTGCATGGAATTATACAAGAAAATTGTGGAATTTTTTTGAAAATATTGAAGAAAACCTAGAAATGGTATTTTGGATTTCTACCATGAATTTGAGCATGGAATTAAGAGTAAATTATATATTTGAACTAATAAAGCTATGGGTAGAATATATCTTCGAGAAATTTCAGATTTCGGGCACGTGGGCCCGGGGGCATTTTGGTCAATTCGCTGAGCGGAGTTGCGAAATTATATAATTTGAATTATTAACGAATATTAGAGTATAATTTTTATTGGTTTGTCGTTATTTGGACAGTTTTGGGGCGTCGTGCATCGATTTGAGTAATCGGAAGGGCTTGGAAGCCGGTTATGGAATTACGGAGTGAGGTAAGTCTCCTTTCTAAATTTGTGAGGGGGAATTGTCCCCCTCGGTGAACTAATTAAGTATGTGATATTATCTTCGGGGGATACATACACAAGAGGTCAGGGGAGTTCGTGCGTAGCTACTATTATGTCATGTCCGGGTAGTCTAGGACCCACTAGCATGCCTTACGTGTTGTACCTGTGATCTTGCCTGTAATATTAGAATGTTAATATAATCGAAATCGTAATTGAATATCTAAAGAAGACTAGAGTTCATTTTCTTAATCATCTAGAAAGAGAACTGATTCTTCCGTGGATAAGTGTATACTTGATAGGGTTATATTATGAAATATTATTAAACTTGGCAAATGAGTTTCAAAACAAATATTTAAAAGCTATATTTCATGTTCCTTGAAGAAGAATTTTACCACTTTCCTGAGAAACTGCTTTCTTGATAAAAAGGCGGATTTATTATGTGAATATGTGTACATATGAGCACCTGAGTCGCAGGTATGATTCGCGATCAGGTTAGCCTTATTATTTTTATGTTGACCGCGTCGCATGATCGATTCGTGAGCGGGGAAAAATAGATTCATCTATGGTTCAAGCCGTTCGACCCTAAGGCAGTGCACAGTTTATTATTGTTGGTCCGTGCCGTTCGACCCTCGGCATTGCTTGCGCATGATATTTACTGCATATTTGCTGTGATTTTTGCCTGATTACTGGCCTAGAATTTTAAGTTATCAATTGAAATGACAGAGATTTAGAGTTATTAAAAAATTTTCGAAGATGTTGTTCCTTCCCGTTAATTATTTGTTATTTGATTAAATCACCCATGATGATTAATTGTTATTAATATGACGAAGATTTAAGGTGTTAAATGTGGAAAGAATTGATATTATTTATCCCTGATTTTAATAAATTTCCTATGATAATCATGCTTAGTGTCACACTTGAATATACTAAATTGACCTCTAAAAAGTGTCTAATTCGACCTCTCGTCACTACCTCTCTGAGGTTAGGCGAGCAACTTACTGAGTACACGTTGTTTTTGTACTCATGCTACACTTGCTGTGCATGTTTATTGCACAGGTACTTTCATAGCGATGTGGCAGATTTGGAGACTTAGGCAAGCTACATCATCCGGAGGCGATCCGCAGCTGACAGAATCTCCCTCATACTGTATTACATTATTTTAATTTCCTTGTCCAATTTGTATTTCGGACAAGCTTTGTGATGATTGTATAGATTCTTAGAAATTGCTCATGTACTTGTGACACCGGGTTCTGGGATGTGTTGGGATATATTTTCTAAAATAGGAATATTTAAACCATTGTATTTACTTCACTGATTTTTATTTAATTACTATGTAATAAAGTGAAAGGTAATGTTTTTCATCAATGTTAAAACAGAAATTTATTTCAACTAATTAATGATTGACTTGCCTGACGATGGTGTCCGGCGCCATCACGACCTTAGTAGATTTTGGGTCGTGACACATGGTATCAGAGCTCTAGGTTTCCTTAGGTCTCACGATTCATGATCAAGTCTAGTAGAGTCTTGCGGATCGGTACAGAGACGTTTGTACTTATCTTCGAGAGGCTACAGGGTTGTTAGGAGTACTTCCCTTCTTGATTCCCCATCGTGCAATTTGATTCCTTTTGTGGATTATGGGGTGTTTGTCCCAGTGATGATGGTTGTTCTCGTGTATTATCAGAGGAAGTGGGTTAATACGGACCCAGGTAAAGCTATTAGCTTAGTTTGGTGCGAGCAAGGTAGACTCGATGTTTGTGGATGGATTTAAATATGATTATGGGCTCCATATGAGCCAGGCATGTTCATTTCAGTAGAGCGCTTTTTCATGGATATGTATTAGAACAACAGATGTTGTTCCGTCTTCGTCAAATTCATGTGATTTTATGATTGTGCCGTGTGAGTTGTGAAACGACTTGATAATTTCCTATGTGTTGAGGTCCCGCGTAGTGGGGGATGTTATGTGAGCAGGATAGCTCTTGAGATCCAGAGTGTATATATACATATCGCACTTCAGTTGTGCTTGAGTTTTGCAGCATATGGATTTATCAGTCGCCCCAGGATGGTATTATGTACTTAGAGTGCTTATGATCGATATTCAATAATTTGTAATAGTGAGCAATTCAGCTCCGTATATATTTCCTTATGTGAATTTTATGTGTGGATCGGGTGGTACGTCGCCACATGCATGTTATTCGGATCGGGTTGCACGCCGCAACAGTGTGATGACGAGTAAGGTTACTATATTTATTTTTCTTACGTTTTACTTCCTATTTTCTGAGAAAAGTTCATATTAGTTGCGTGAGTTGAATGGTCCCTTCCTGAGTTATTTATTATCTATCATGTTTGAGTTATGGTCTATTGGTGCGATGTGGTATCATGTTAGGCTGTTGGTCATGTTTGGGGTGATTTGTTGTCTGAGCAGTTCATACTGGGTGAGACGAGATTATCGGATCAGGGATCAGTGCGATAAGGTTATGTGAAGTGTATATTAAAGAACAAATACCATTATTCAGGTTCATAATGAGGTGATGATTCTAGTCAAGATGAGATATTCAATGATTTGTTAACTCTGCAGTTGGGTATGAATTTCTACACATCTCCTCCATTCTGGTGGTATTGTCAGCATTATAGCAGGATGTATGTATATTTGTTATGAGGTGCATCGGGAGCATCAAATTCGTGCAATTTTGGCTATTAAGGTTCATGGAACGTCATTGTGTGGTGCTAATTCAGCAAAGGTATGCAGTCATGTTCTGGTATATCGTGTGGTAGTTGATACGGTGTTTATATATTGGAACTAGGCCTGGCAGAGAAATTTCAAGTGTTGGAACTAAATTCTGAGCTTATTATATGGATAAAAGAGGATATCTTCATATTTGATCAAGCTAATGTGCTCAACTAGGTAGTGGTAGCACGGGTAGGTGCTCGGGGTGTTAAATAGTGATTTCAGATAACTCCAGAGCAGTTCTTAGCACGTTCGAGGACGAACGTCTGTTTAAGTAGAGGAGAGTGTAACGATCCAACCGGTCATATTGAGCTATAGCGCGTTTTTCAGAAGTTTAAAGTCGTGAGCAGCTCCATTTCAGGTATTATGACTTGTAGGTGTGGTCGGAATTGAATTTCGGGAAGTTTAGAGTTGATTTGGAGGGAAAATTCTTATTTTAGAGCCTTAAGTTGGAGAAATGGACTAAGATTGGTATTCTGAGTAAACGATCTCAGAATTAGGATTTGAAGGTTCCTGCAGGTTCGTATGATGATTTCGGACTTGGGCGTATGTCCGGATCAGGCTTTGGATAACTCGGGAGTGTTTTAGCGTTTATTGTGGAAGTCACCATTTTTGAAGGAATTTCTGAAGTTCGGCTTGAAGTGGATTTCAGTGATATTGATGTCCGTTTGGGATTCGGAGTCTGGGAATAGCTTCGTATGGAGATTCTGGAGTTGGGAGCGCGACCGGAAGTGAATTCGGATGTCCGTAGGTCATTTTGAAGTCATTTGGCTGAAGAGGGACATTTTTTAAGGTTTTCGAGAAATCCGACTGGAAGTGGAAATTTTGATATCGGGGTCAGAATGCAATTCTGGAAGTTGGAGCAGGTCCGTAATGTCAAATATGACTTGTGTGCAAAATTTGGGGTCAATCGGACAAGATTTGATAGGTTTCAGCATAGAAGTTGGAAATTTCTAAGTTCATAAAGTTGGGATTTGGGTGCGATCCGTGGTTTCGATGTTGTTTGATGTTATTTGAGGCCTCGAGCAAGTCCGCATTATTTTTTGGAACAGGTTTGTATAATTGATGGGGTCCCGGGGGCCTCAAGTGGATTCTGGGTGATTAACGGATCAATATTTGAAGTTAGAAGAGGAGCTGGAATTGCTGTCATCTGGTGTGACCGCACCTGCGAGGCTTTGGCCGCAGGTGCGAAGAAGTGGTGGTCTGGCTGGGAGCGCAGGTGCGATGATATTTCCGCACCTGCAAAGTCGCAGATGCAGGCTATTGGGTGCATGTGCGAAGTTGGCTTGAGCTGAGGAAAGCCGCAGGTGCAGAGGTTTGGTCCGCAGGTGCGAAAAATTGCTTGGGCAGAATGTTTTAAAACCGAGATTTGTGGGTCATTTCCTTTTGGTTTGGACGATTTTGACAATATTCAAGAGTGGGTTTTCGTCAAGCATCACTAGTTAAGTAATTCCTTCATGTTTCTAAGTTAAATACAAGGTTATTGCATGGAATCATACATGAAAATTGTGGAAAATTTTGGAAAATATTGAAGAAAACCTAGAAATGGTATTTTGGATTTCTACCACGAATTTGAGCATGGAATTTAGAGTAAATTGTATATTTGAACTAATAAAGCTATGGGTAGAATGTATCTTCGAGAAATTTCAGATTCCGGGCACGTGGGCCCGGGGGCATTTTGGTCAATTCACTAAGCGGAGTTGGGAAATTATATAATTGGAATTGTCAACGACAATTAGAGTATAATTTCATTGGTTTGTCGTTATTTGGATAGTTTTGGGGCGTCGTGCATCGATTTGATTCATAGGAAGGGCTTGGATGCCAGTTATAGAATTCAGAGCGAAGTAAGTCTCCTTTCTAACTTTGTGAGGGGAAATTGTTCCCCTAGGTGAACTAATTAAGTATGTGCTATTATATTGGGGGGCTACGTACGCACGAGGTGACGGGAGTCCGTGCGTAGCTACTATTATTCCATGTCCGGGTAGTCTAGGACCCACTAGCATGCCTTACGTGTTGTACCTGTGATACTGCCTGTAATATTAGACTGCTAATATAATCAAAATCGTAATTGAATATCTAAAGAAGACTAGAGTTTAATTTTTTAATCATCTAGAAAGAGAATTGATTCCTCCGTGGATAATTGTATACCTGATAGGGTTATATTATACAATATTATTAAACTTGGCAAATGAGTTTCAAAACAAAGATTTAAAAGCTATATTTCATGTTCCTTTAAGAAGAATTTTACCACTTTCCTGAGAAACTGCTTTCTTGATAAAAAGGTGGATTTATTATGTGAATATATGTACATATGAGCACCTGAGTCGCAGGTATGATTCGCGAGCAGGCTAGCCTTATTATTTTTATGTTGACTGTGTCGCATGATCGATTCACGAGCGGGGAGAAATAGATGCATCTGTGGTTCGAGCCATTCGACCCTTCGGCCGTGCACAATTATTATTGTTGGTCTGCGCCGTTTGACCCTCGGCATTGCTTGCGCATTATATTTACTGCATATTTGCTGTGATTTTTGCCTGATTACTGGCCTGAAATTTTAAGTTATCAACTGAAATGACAGAGATTTAGAGTTATTAAATATTTTGGAAGAAGTTGTTCCTTCCCGTTAATTATTTGTTATTTGATTAAATCACCCATGATGATTAATTGTTATTAATATGACGAATATTTAAGGTGTTAAATGTGGAAAGAGTTGATATTATTTATCCTCGATTTTATTAAATTGCCTACGATAATCATGCTTAGTGTCACACTTGAATATACTAAATTGACCTCTAGCAAGTGTCTAATTTGACCTCTCGTCACTACCTCTCTGAGGTTAGGCGGGCGACTTACTGAGTATACTTTGTTTTTGTACTCATGCTACACTTGTTGTGCATTTTATTGCACAGGTACTTTCATAGTGATGTGGCGGATTTGGAGACTTAGGCGAGCTGCATCATCCGGAGGCTATCCGCAGCTGACAGAGCCTCCCTCATACTGTATTACATTATTTTAATTTCCTTGTCCAATTCGTATTTCGGACAAGCTTTGTGATGATTGTATAAATTCTTAGAAATTGCTCATGTACTTGTGACACCGGGTTCTGGGATGTGTTGGGATATATTTGCTAAAATAGGACTATTTAAACCATTGTATTTACTTAACGGATTTTTATTTAGTTACTATGTAATAAAGTGAAAGGTAATGTTTTTCTTCAATGTTAAAACAGAAATTTATTTCAACTAATTAATGATTGGCTTGCCTGACGGTGGTGTCCGGCGCCATGCGATCTTAGTAGATTTTGGGTCGTGACAAAGAGGACATGAAATTATTTTTCAAATTTCGTATGGATAAACTATTCTTTTTTTCTTTTTAAATATGTAACAACATAATCTCTTAATTTTATTACATGTATTTCGTTCCACAATCAATATTAAAGAATACTAAACATGTCACGTTGTGATCTATCTTGTTTGAGTATATTAAATCATATTATTTCAATAAAATTATTACTAAAGCTTGATTTTACATCTCAAGCTCAAATATGTCTTATCCTTCTACATCTTTTTCTCTTTTTGTGATGACCCAAAAAGTCATCTCTCATTTTATAAGTCAAAACTGTGTTACGAGACCATAAAAACCTCCTTTTATCTCACCTCGTTTTGCATGTGCAGCCCGGGTATATATCCGGGAAGCTTCTATGTGAATTACTGAGAAAAATGCTAAATTGGTCTTTAATATTGAATTTAAGTTGACTTCGGTCAACATTTTGGGTAAACGGACCCGGATCGGGACCCGTGATTCGATGGTCCCGGAGGGTCCGTAGGAAAATATGAGACTTGGACGTATGCCCGAAATCGAATTCCGATGTCCCAAGCCCGAGAAATGAATTTTTGAAAGAAATTATTTTACTGAAAATAAAAGAGCTTTTGGGAATTTTGTTATATTTGAAACTTATGGTATCGGGCCCGTATTTTGGTTCTGGAGCCCGGTACAAGTTCAATATGATATTTGAGTTGTGTCTGTAAAATTTGGTAAGAAACGGAGGTCATTTGATGTGGTTCGGACCCGTATTTGTGAAATTTGAGACTTTGGAAGTTCTTGGAATTTTCTTTGATTTTTATGCTAAATTCGTGGTTTAAGATGTTATTTTGGCGATTTGATTGCACGAGTGAGTCCGTAGGATGTTTTTGGGGTAGTGTGCATGTTTGGTTTGGAGCCCTGAGGACTCGGGTGAGTTTCAGATAGGCATCGGGGTGTTTCGGACTTAGAAAAATCTGGTGTGAGTTGATGTTTCTGGTGTCCTAGGAATTGCTCTTCGCGATCGCGGTACAACCCACGGGATCGCGGTGTACAAGCTGGTCTGGGGAGGGGTTTCTTCTACGCGAACGAAGGGTCTTGGTCGCGATCGCGATCACGTAATGTACTGGAGGAGGGCTGGGGGAGTTCTTATGTTGTTCTTTGCGAACGGGGTCCCAGGTTCGCGAATGCGGTGGTCAGGGGCGATAGACCATCGCGAACGCGAGTAGGTTATCGCGATTTCGTAAGTAATTTGGCCACAATGATCCGCAAACGCGGAAGACCCCTCGCGATCGCGTAATGGGTCTGTCCAGGGGTTTAAAACAGTATCAAAAACGGGAAATAGCCAGAATTTCATATCTCCTTCCATAGAATCCGACCTTGGGCAAATTTTGAAGAGGGATTTCATCACCAAATCATAGGTTCGTGTTCTTAATCTCATTTTCTTCATTTTCCATTAACACCCTTAGATTTCTAGGCCTAAATCATGTTCTTAGGGGTAGAAAATTGGGGATTTGGGTAGAGTTAGGGTTTTATGAATAATTGGAATTTAGACCTCATTTTGGGGTCGGATTCCAGAACTAATTATATATTCGGGCTCGTGGGTGAATGGGTGATCGGATTTTGGTCCGAACCTCGTGTTTTGACCAAGTGGGCCCGGGGTCGATTTTTGACTTTTTGGGAAGAATGATATAAAACCTATTAAGCGTTGGGATTGAATTGTTTAGCAATTATTGATGTTATTAAGTTAAATATGTCTAGATACAATTGAACTGGAGTCAAATTCAAAAAGGAAAGCGGTAATCGAGGCTTGAAATTGGTCGTGGAATCCGAGGTAAGTGTTTGGACTAACCTTAGCTTGAGGGAATATGTGTTGTGTCCTATTTTCTATGTGTAAGTAGCATGTTCAACGTATATGTGATGTGATGAGTACCTATACGTTGGTGTCAAGTATGCCCGTGAGTCGAATATTGTGATTTATGTGATTTTTCGTTAAGTAATACTTGAGTTTCACTTTATAGCTATCCATGTTGATGGAAATTCCTTGATATTGAATTGTGTTGAGTATTGGTTTCGGTTGAAGATGTTTATGTGAAGTTATGCACTAAGTGAGATTGGTTATAGCTCTTTATTTTCCCTTGCCGGGATGGTGTTGATTCCACTGTTGGCTCCCTTGCTGGGACGTTATGGTTTATTTCTGTTTACTCCATTATTTTCCTTGTTGGATTGTTGTCATTTGATGTGTTTGGGTGAGGAAGAGTGTAAAAGCACGAAGGGTGATGCCGTGCACGAAGGGTGATGCCATGCCGATATTGTGAGTTTAAAATCACGAAGGATGATCTCGTGCCATGATATGAGTGATAATGCACGAAGGATAATGACGTGCCATGATATTGTGAGGTAAAAGCACGAAGGGTGATGTGATGTTGAATATATTGATTCTGATGGTGAGGACGAGAGTAAAAGCACGAAGGGGGATGTCGTGTACTTATTTTTGTATTACTATTTTCTGTTTCTTAAATTGATATCTAAATTGTGCCTTACCTCGTTATTTTCATTATTTGATATTTCCTCCCCTCAGCATGTTCCTCTTTCCTTTATGCTTAACTGTTTATATCTCGTTGTATTATTTTTCTCTGTATGCTATTAAACTGCATAGGTTGATTTTAGTTGTCGTGTCCTATCCTCGTCACTACTTCGCTGAGGTTAGGCTCGGTACTTACTCAGTACATGGGGTCGGTTGTACTGATACTACACTCTGCACTTTTGTGCAGATCCCGGTGCAGGACCCTACGGACCATAGATCGAGGTTGCTGCCTTCAGTCCAATAGAGACCCTGAGGTAGTCCTGCAGGCGTCTGCAGGCCTTGGCGTCACCTTCTATTCTATTTCTTTCCTATCTTACGTATTTCTAAGACAGTAGTATTTTGTTTTGCTCAGACCTCTATTTGTAGTATTCATAGACAGTCCGTGAAATTGTGACACCAAGTTCTGGGAGTTGTTATTATGGATTTTGTAACAGTATTTAGTTAAGTTGTTAGATTATATTTCTTCCGCACTTTTATTTTCGCTGATCTTGTATGTCACTGACTAATTTCTAAAAATAAAAAAATAATATAGAATAACTGGTAACATTGACTTGCCTAGCGGGTTCGATATTAGGCGCCATCATGGTCCCGATGGTGGGAAGTTCGGGTCGTGACACTTTTGTTCTTTGCTTATAGTTATTGTATTACTCATTATTTAATATTGTCATATTGTCATGTGATTTTTTATTAGTTTACCAACTGACTTAGTGTCTTGATTATTTTCCTAAATGCGATGAAGTTGAGATAAGAAACTACAGACATTCAACTTTTTTTTTGTATTATGTCGAGGCATTACAGTCAAAGAAGTCCATGGATCTAAAACAAAGCTTTTTACGGTCTTTATACCACTTTGACTGATGGTTGAAAAAGTAGTATCTTCTTCTTTTATTATACATTGTATTTTGTAAGGGAAAAAAAACTGATTGTGGTTTTAACTGATCCAGTTGTGAATATTTATATTTATATGTCTGTCAGGTTTATAAGAAGATTAGTCAAACAAGTTTAATATTGTATATAAAATACCTGGATATAAATTTAGCAATGTGTGGAAGATCAGGATTAATTCAAAGCTTCAAGGAATGCAAATTATTACACACAAAATATTTGTCTACATATAATATTAACTTTACTTTGAAAACACACAAATAAAAATAGAAGTTAAATTCAAATATTACAATCTGCATACTTTGAAATTTGCGAGCTTTTATTAGTTGCATAACCACTATGACAGGTTGAATGGGTGATCCATTCAAGTGGGGCAAGATTTCATCTACAAATTCTCCCCAAAATGTTGCTGAAATATTGTTCCTCCTATATGTAAAATACACAAATTAATAATGAGAAAATAATAGTAATTGAATCTCTAAATAATTCAATTCATGGTTGCAAGCGTACTCATGATCCTCAAGCTCCAAGTTCATAAGGTACTTGTTTTACCACCTTGATTGTACGATTCTATATTACTATGACCAATAACTTCTCCAATGACATCTTCCATATTTAAATAAATAATTATGAATAATTTGAGAAAACATTCAACAAAAAATAGCGAAAGGTAAAACAATTACCGAATAGTTCATTCTCATCAACCTCAAGTTGATTTGTGAAATGCTCATAAGGTCTAAAGTTGAAGATATTCAAACTAAACGGTGGATCATTCATTTCATCCATATTCGTCCTATGAGAAAACATCAATTTCAAGATATTCTTGTTGGTGTTAATTTTTAGATGTTTGGTCCAACCACAAAGTTCTTCATAACATACAATCTCATTTCATGTATTTTTGTTTTGAAAATATGCATAACAACTCTTCCAATAGTTGCTCGAATTCGATCTCCCTAAAACAAAAATTTGGAAAGAAATTTAATTTAGTAAGGCGCATAACTTGAAGAAAATACATCACAACTCGAAAGACATGAAACAATAATAGCAGGATTTTCTAGTTTCTCGCGGTCTGGAACGTGCCATAATCTACAATACGAACCTTCAAATTCTAACTCATTTTGGATATTGATATTTCGCTGATATAGTTATAGTTTGGAGCCATATTTTGCATTAGTTTGTGTAGAAGCTAAACCCTATGTCACAACCCGAAACTCCCATCGCTGGGGTCGTGATGGAACCTAACATCACACTTGCCTGGAAAGCCAATGTTAGAGTTTATTTAGCCAATTCTTTCCATTTTTAGTGATTATCAGTAAACAAGCAAAATAAAGAGAAATAAACGTGAAGCTGTATAGATATCAATTTCATTCACCTGCTACTTCTATCCAGAATTCGAAGTCAGAATTCAAGAACATACTAAGATTTTCTACAAACATTTGTCCAAAAGAAATTACAACTGTTTGTGAATCAAATTAAAACAGTAAGTATAGAAGTGTAGAAGGGGATGCCAGGGCCTACGGATGCCAGCAGGACTACCTTGGGTCTTCTAGCTGTATAGTCTGTAGCCAACCTCTCGATCAGCCACTACCTGCTCCAAAATTTGCACAGGAAGTGCAGAGTGCAGTATCAGTACAATCGACCCCAAGTACTAGTAAGTACCGAGCCTAACCTCGATGAAGGAGTGACGAGACTACGGCGGGACACTCACAATATAAGCTGCATATAGTGAATAATAAGACAGAAAAGAAAGCCAGAATAATGTAAAAGTAGTAACTTGCAAGGAATAAATACAAAACCCAACGTGTCTCATCAGTATTCATCTATAACCAATCCTAATGCAAAACTACCAGACAACTTACACAGTCGAAGAAAGAACATAAACACATAAAAAGTTGCGGCCCGCAACCCGATCCCACCGTATGTGTCACAATCCACCCTTATTTCTTCTTAATATCATAAATAACGGAATATAGATAAAATGTTGCAACGCACAACCTGATCCCACCAATCATAATAAACATATCACAATTCACCCTTATATCACCACATTCCACCCTTATTACACATGTTGCGGAATGCAACCAGATCCCACCGTATAATATCAATTCACTCTTATTCCTCCTCAATATTTTACCCTTATTCCACCTGTTACAGCGTGCAACCCGATCCCACCATATTCATATCAATTACACAGGAAGTATAGAAGTTTCACAAAATTAACACAATACCCTTATCAATACTTAAACTTCAGAACAAGGCAAATGGAAACCTTATACTCAATAAAACTCTACATAAATAATACTACTCAGCGAGACTAATCCAGAATATCACTAAAACACAATTAAGAACAACTTAAGCAAGTACTAGGGGATAAGGAAACTACGGCACAACAATTATCTTCAACAAGGAGAAACAACATCAACAAGTATCAATTAGGCATGGAAATACAAGTAGGTATGTAACAATTAATTCAGAGAAGGAACACTACAAAGAGAACGGGAAGAAAACAGGCAAAACAAATAAATTGCCGGCGCATAAGTACTCATCAACTCACATATACGCCGCTCACATGATTTTTTATATAGCAATTAAGGCAAGGATTCCTAATCCCTCAAGTCAAAGTTAGACACAACACTTACCTCGATCCAAAGGTCACTCACTGTTCAATTACCGCTTTTCCTTTAGTTTCCACCTCCAAACCACTCGTATCTATCCATAATTAACTTAATAACATAAAATATTGCTAAAAGAAATAAATTTCAATACATAAATTTAGGTTTACCAAACTTTCCCCCAAAAAGTCAAAAATCGACAACGGGCCCGCTTGGTCAAAACTCGAGGTTCGGACCAAAACCTATTCACCCCCGAACCCGAATATTTTATTAGTTTCAGAATTTGATCCCAAATTGAGGTCTAAATCCCCAATTTGCATACCCCCTCCCCTCCAATTCTTCAAAAATCCATAATTTCTACGATGAAAGAACCAAGTTTAGGGCTATGAATTTAGTGGGTGATGATAGAAATAAAAGTAAATGAGTTAAAGGGTACAAACCTATGAATTAGTGTTGAGTTTCCCCTTCAAAATCGCACCTCGGCCGAACTCTAATGGAGTGTTTGTGAAAACTGGGTAAAATCTCGTTTTCATTGTGTTTTTAAGAGCTGGGAGACAGTGTTCACCGGGATCGCGTGAACACTACAGCGATCGCGTGAACACTGTCGTGATCGCGAAGAGCTGCTTACTAAAGATTTACGTGATAATGTAACGACCCGGCCTGTTGTTACGTAAAAACCTGCATTTAAATTACTATTATTGACTTGTTATAGATTGGTTATTCTATTATTGAGGTGTTACAGTCGATAGGCTTGAAATCGGAATGGTTAAATGAGAATTCAATAACTTAGTCTTTAAAAGATAGCCTTATAAAGGAAAAAGTCAACTGAGAGTTGACTTATTAGTAAATGACCTGGGAATGCGGATCTTATGGCTCGGATAGCTTTGTTAGGTGATTTGGGACTTAGGAGTGTGTTCGAAATATTTTTATGATGTCCGGTGTAGAATTAGGCTTGAATTGGCGAAAGTTAGTTTTTGGTGATTTTCGGTCGGCCGTGGAGAATAGGATATCGGGGTAAGAATGGAATTCCGGAAGTTGGAACAAGTTCATAATGTCATTTTGGATGTGTCTGCAAAATTTCAGGTCAATCAGAGTTGTTTTGGATAGTTTCGGAATCGTGGTGGATTTTAGAAATTTCAAAGTTCTTAGGCTTGAATCCGATATAAATTTGGTGCTTTGATGTTAGTTGTGGTGTTTTCAGAGTGCAACTAAGTTTGAATTATGTTATGGGATGTGTTGGTAACTTTGGTTGGGGTCCCGAGGGGCTCGGGATTGATTTCGGTTGGGTAACGGGCATTTTGGATTTAGATAAATTGTTGGTTTTCTGGTTTTTGTGCAGCAGGGATCTGTGAATCGCGATCATGTGGCAAGGGATGCGACCGCGTAGAACACTTTTAGGGCCAAGAAAATTTTGTACATCGCGATAGCGTGAATCAGGTTGTGATCGCGTAGGTTTGGAAGAAGGTGAAGTGCGATTGCGTGAGCTAGGTCGCGATCGGGTAGAGTTAACCAGGCGCGTGGGTGGTGAGGTTCAATTGGTCTTCGCGATCGCGTGTATTGGGTTGCGATCGCGTGAGGTTGAAATTCTGTGAACCGCGATCGCGTGGCTTTTGCCGCGATCGCAGTGAAGAAATCACTGGGCATATTTAAATAAACCCTTCCGCGACTTAAACCTTATTTTACACCATTGTTGTATGGAAAAGAGCTTTGGGGACGAATTTTGAAGAGGAAAATCCTTGTTCTTCATAGAGGTAAGTATTTTGATCATTAAAACTCGATCATGAATGATTATAGAATATAAAACCAGTGTAAATTCGTTGTAAAACAATAGAAAAATGGGATTTTGGGGCTTGAGAATAAGAGACTTTTAGGGGTCGATTTGAGGGGTCAAACAGACTCTGATTTTGGTGTTCTTTATATGAACGGAATTGTGGGAGGATGAAGAACACTTTTTTGTATAAATTTATGAGTTTCAGGACGCGGGCCCGGGGATCGGGTTTTGACCAATTTCGGGTTTTTGGGTGAATTTTGATATTTTCAATTGGAAATCGTTCCTTAGGCTTATATTGATGCTCTGAACTTGGTAGATTTGGAGCACTCTAAGGCCGAATTTAGAGGCAAGGGCATTGCAGAGTACTGTGTTTGCCGGTTTTGAGGTAAGTAACGCTTCCAAACTTGGAACTGAGGGTTCGAAACCCCAAACTATTTGATAACTGCTGTTAATTAAGGTGATGCACTTGCCAAGTGATGGCCATGCGGGTGTTTACCGAATATTTGTAGCCTGGATCATCTCATGGCACTGTCTATTCGTTATCCCAGATTGATATTGTACTGTGAAGGTGGTAATTACCTGAAACGAAATAGAAATCATGCTAAGTATAAATGTTAAGGCTTCACGCCGATGTGTTTAGACCGGAATGGTCGATTATTGTTGTCTCTCTCTGTGATTATTGCTTTCATGTACTCAGTCCTGTTATAGTATATGTTCCATGCCTCAGTCTCGTAAGTTGCTAGTTTATTTATATTATCATTGGTTTTGGCTGCATTGCATATGTTTAGAGCATTCTAAGTGAGACTGGAAGGTACTGATTGGGTGAGGCTTAGAGCCTAGTTTGAGACAGTTATGAGGTCGGACTGCACATCACAGCGATCCTGAAATCATGCCTTCGTTGGTTTGATATAGCGCTTGGGCTGAAAGGAGCCTCTCCGGGGTCTATACACCCCCAGTGAGCGCAAAGATATTCCGGAGATGAATTTCTCCGTGGTTGTTTTGTTCCGGAGATGGATTTCTCCGTGGTTATTATGTTCCGGAGATGGATTTCTCCGTGGGGGCTGGACCCGCCTTTTTCCTCAGTACTTAGTGACTATGTCACTTGTGTTTATGTAATATTCGGGATGGACTTCCCTGGGCCTGAAGGCCGTATTCTGGTACTGAGTGGACCACCTTATGAGAGCTTGATTAATGAGTACACATCATTTATGATTCTATACGCATTCATGCTAGTATGAAGGGTTACAGACATATCTTGATACATTGTATTTATTTCTTGATATACTACTGTCATGTCCAATTTATATACTGTTGTTTGAATTGTCGGCATTTTAGTCCGTCACTACCTCTCAGACCGTATTTTGGTTTCATTACTACTGAGTTGGTATACTCACGTTACCCCCTGCACCTTGTGTGCAGATCCAGGTACAGAGGAGTTCAGCTCGGGTCAGGGAGCGTATCAGTTTCATCAGAGTTGACGAGGTAGCAGTTGGCGACCGTGATCTCGTCTTCTCTTTCCTTTCTACCTGTTGTATTTATTTTCGGACTATGTTAGTCATTTATTTTTTATTTTATTAAGTATTAGCAGCTCATGACTGTGTGACACTGGATCCGGGGTTTGTAGGATTTGGTCTTTTAAATTTATTAAACTGGTTTCCCCAAAATAATGGATTTATTATTATTGTTACTGATTTCAGAATTTGTTAAAAGGGGATTTTTATGGGAATTGTATTTAGTTAGATAAAATGGGTGGCTTGCCTAGTTCCACGACATGCACCATCACGACTCCGGAAATGGGTCGTGTGAAGTTGGTATCAGAGCAATAGGTTAAATAGGTCTGACCAGCCATGAGCAGGTTTAGTAGAGTCTTGCGGATCGGTTCGGAGACGTTTGTTGAGAGGCTGTAGAACCTTTAGGAAAAATCTCACATTCTTTGAATTCTGTCGTGCGACTCTGTTGAACTCTGAAACTAAACTTTTGTTGTTTTCATTCTCTCACAGATGGTGACGACTCGTGCTAATGATAGTGGTGACCAGATCCCAGCAGGACCAGCCTGAGGTTGAGGCTGTGGCAGAGGGAGGGGTGAAGCTCGCACAGTAGTCGGGGTTGCACATGTGGACCCTCCCGTTACTCAGGAGCAGGTCCTCGTAGCTGAGATTCCACCGGGGCAGACTCAGGCACCAGCAGTGCCCATTGTGATTCCGGGTCTTCAGGAGACCGTGGCCCAGATTTTGACGGTGTGCACCAGCTTGGCACAGGCCATCGCTATGTCCACTACTGCTACAACTTCTCAGGCCGGGGGAGGCATTCAGACTCCAGTTGCCCGAACACCTGAGCAGGTCACCTAGGGACTCCAGACACCTGGGGCAGCCCTAGTGCAGCAAATTGCTCCGGCACAGGATTATGTGGTCCTAGCCTTAGCTGACGATGATCAGCGTAGGATAGAGAGGTTCAACAGACTCCAGCCTCCGACTTTTAGGGGTACAGAGGGCGAGGATGCCCAGGACTTCTTGGACAAGTGTCAGAGGATACTACGTACTGAAGGGATATTAGAGGCCAACGGGGTTCCATTCACTACATTCCAGTTTTCAGGAGCTGCACTTTCTTGGTGGGAGGCCTATGAGAGGCGCAGACCTGCTGATGCAGCGCCACTCACATGGCACCAGTTCTCCATTCTTTTTCTGGAGAAGTATATACCACAGTCTTGTAGAGAGGAGCTACGCAGAGAGTTCGAGCAGTTGCGTCATAGAGACATGACCGTAACGCAGTATGAGATGAGGTTCTCTAAGTTAGCCCGTCATTCCATCTGGCTAGGGAGAGGATTCAGAGATTTGTTGATGGTCTTTCTTACCAGCTACGGGTTTTTCTGACCAAGGAGAGGGTATCCGGTGCTTCTTTTGAGGAGGTAGTTGACATAGCCAGGGAGATTGAGTTAGTGCGCCGCCGGGAGCGTGTTGAGAGGGAGGCCAAGAGGCCTCGAGGTTCTGGTAATTATAGTGGTGATCACTCAGGAGGTCAGTCTCGAGACAACAGAGGCAGACCATTCAGGCCTCCTCCGCCAGCCCGTCCATCTTACAGTGGTGCTTCATCAGGACACGGTCCCCGCAATTCTCATCCGGACCGTTCCTCATTCAGTGCACTTCCAGCCCAGAGCTCATCTCGTCCACCATCATTTAGGGTTCCTCAGCACATGGTTCTTCTAGCAGCTACCCAGGTCCCACGGGTTTTCATTCAGTCCCCATCGCCAATTGCCGGGAGAGGTTGTTTCGACTGTGGGGATCCGGGTCACATCAAGAGGTATTGTCCCCGCCTTACTAGTAGTTCATTTCAACACAGGAACCAACCTCCAGCTTCAGCACCAGTTACTACACCACCCGCTCAAGCAGCTAGGGGTGGAGGTCAGTCAGGCAGAGGCCACCCCAGAGGGGGGGTCGGTTAGGTGGAGGGCAGGCCCATTTCTACGCACTTCCGGGCAGACCAGATGCCATAGCTTCAGATGCAGTGATTACAGGTATTGTCTCAGTCTATCACCGGGATGCTGCAATATTATTTGATCCCGGTTCTACGTATTCATATGTTTCTTCATACTTTGCACAATTCTTGGATACACTCCGTGAGTCCTTGTTTTCAGCTGTTTATGTGTCAACTCCAGTGGGGGATACTATTGTGGTAGACCGTGTGTACCTGTCTTGTATTATATCTATTGCGGGTTGGGAGACCCGGACAGATCTATTATTACTTAGCATGGTTGACTTCGATGTTATTTTAGGCATGGATTAGCTATCTCCATACCATGCGGTTCTCGACTGTCATGCCAAGACCGTGAACTTAGCGATGCCTGGATTGCCAGGGATTGAGTGGAGAGGTTCGGTGGAGTACGTGCCTAGTCGGGTGATTTTTTTTCTGAAGGCTCATCGTATGATTGGGAAGGGGTGTGAGTCTTATCAGTCTTTGTGAGGGATGTTAGTAGTGAGACTCCTTCCATTGATTCTGTTCCCGTGGTCTTTGAGTTCCCGGACGTTTTCCCAGCAGACCTGCCAGGCATGCCACCTGACAAGGACATTGATTTTGGTATCGACCTATTGACTGAGACCCAGCCTATCTCCATTCCTCCTTACCGCATGGGCCCAGCAGAGTTGAAGGAATTGAAGGAAGAACTTCAGGAACTCCTAGATAAGGGGTTTATTCAGCCTAGTGTGTCGCCTTGGGGTGCACCGGTGTTGTTCCTAAAGAAGAAGGATGGATCCATGTGTATGTGCATTGAATACAGACAAATGAACAAGGTTACAGTGAAGAACATGTATCCTTTGACCCGTATTGATGACTTGTTCGATCAGCTTCAGGGAGCTAAGGTGTTCTCCAAGATCGTCTTAAGGTCTGGGTACCATCAGCTGAAGATTCGGGATTCTGTTATTTCGAAGACCTCTTTTAGGACCAGATATGGCCACTATGAGTTTCTGGTTATGTATTTGGGCTGACCAATGCCCCAGCCGCGTTCATGCATTTGATGAACAACGTGTTTCAGCCTTACCTTGATTCACTCGTTATTGTGTTCATTGATGATATCTTGGTGTACTCTCGTAGCCAGGAGGAGCACGCTCAGCGTTTGAGGGTTGTGTTAAAGAGATTGAGGGAGAAGAAGCTTTATGCAAAGTTCTCCAAATGTGAGTTTTGGCTTGGTTCAGTAGCTTTCTTGGGTCACATAGTGTCTAGTGATGGTATTCAGGTGGACCCAAAGAAGATAGAAGCGGTGCAGAGTTGTCCCAGACCGTCCTCAACTACGGAGATTAGGATTTTCTTGGGTTTGGCAGGTTATTACCGTCGCTTTGTGGAGGGATTTTCATCTAATGCTTCACCTTTGACCAGATTGACCCAGAAGGGTGCTCCATTCAGATGGTACGATGAGTGCGAGGAGAGCTTTCAGAAGCTCAAGTCAGAATTGACAACAACTCCAGTATTGGTATTGCCTACAGGTTCGGGTTCTTACACAGTCTATTGTGATGCTTCTAGAGTTGGATTGGGAGCGGTTTTGATGCAGGACGGTAGAGTGATTGCCTACGCGTCCAGACGGTTGAAGGTACACGAGAAAAATTATCCAGTGCACGATCTTGAGTTAGCTGCCATTGCTCATGCCTTAAATATTTGGCGGCATTACTTGTATGGGGTACAGTGTGAGATCTTCACTGATCATCGTAGCTTGCAGTATCTGCTAAGGCAGAAGGACTTGAATTTACGCTAGAGGAGATGGTTAGAGCTTCTTAAGGACTATGACTTAACTATCCTGTATCACCTGGGAAAGGCCAATGTAATGGCCGATGCCTTGAGTCGCAGAGCCGAGAGTTTGGGGAGCCTAGCTTACCTTTCAGTAGCAGAGCGACCGTTAGCACTTGATGTTCAGGATTTAGCGGGACAGTTGGTGAGATTGGATTTGTCAGACCCTCCGCGAGTGGTAGCTAGAATGGCTTCTCGGTCTTCTTTAATTTATCAGATTAAGGCATGACAGTATTATGACCGCCACTTGTTAGTTCTTCAGGATAAAGTTCGTCGAGGTGATGCCCAGGATATGACTATCGATGATGACGGGGTTATGAGGATGCAGGGTCGTATTTGCATGCCCAATGTGGATGGTATTCGAGAGTTAATATTAGCAGAGGCTCACAGTTTGTGGTATTCTATTCATCTGGGTGCCGCGAAGATGTACCAGCATCTGAGGCAGCAGTATTGGTGGAGTCGCATGAAGAGAGATATTGTTGAGTATGTAGCACGGTGTCTCAACTGCCAGCAGGTCAAGTATGAGCCCCAGAGACCAGGTGATTACTTCAGAGGTTATATATTCCGGAGTGGAAGTGGGAGCGAATCACCATGGACTTCGTAGT
The DNA here is from genome assembly GCA_005239505.1 of Nicotiana paniculata. Classification (NCBI taxonomy): domain Eukaryota; kingdom Viridiplantae; phylum Streptophyta; class Magnoliopsida; order Solanales; family Solanaceae; genus Nicotiana; species Nicotiana paniculata. Next base: position 26,569 of record ML365132.1, read on the forward strand.
TGGGCTTCCACAAACTTCGAAGAGTTTTGATGCTATTTGGGTAATTGTGGATAGATTGACCAAGTCCGCGCACTTCATTCCTGTCAGCACTTCTAATACTTCAGAGTGGTTAGCTGGTTTACATTAAGGAGATTATCCGGTTGCATGGAGTTCCGGTTTCTATTATTTCTGACAGGGGTACTCAGTTCACATCCCAATTTTGGAGGGTCGTACAGCGAGGTATGGGTACTGAGGTAGAGTTGAGCACTGCATTTCATCCTCAGACCGACGAGCAGTCGGAAAGGACTATTCAGATTCTGGAGGACATGTTACGGGCTTGTGTGATTGATTTTGGTGGTTCATGGGATCAGTTCCTGCCACGATCAGAGTTTGCGTATAATAACAGCTATCAGTCCAGTATTCAGATGGTCCCGTATGAGGCTTTATATGGTAGAAGGTGTAGATCACCGGTTGGTTGGTTCGAGCCTAGGGAAGCTAAGTTATTGGGCACAGATTTGGTTCAGGATGCGTTGGAGAAGGTGAAGTTGATTCAGGAGCGACTTCGCACGGCGCAGTCTAGACAGAAGAGTTATGCGGACCGGAAGGTTCGGGATGTGTCCTTTATGGAAGGGGATAAGGTACTGCTGAAGGTATCACCTATGAAGGGTGTTATGAAGTTCGGGAAGAGAGGAAAGTTAAGTCCGTAGTTTATTGGTCCCTTCGAGGTGCTTCAGAAGGTTGGAGAGGTGACTTATAGGCTTGCCTTGCCACCCGGTATGTCGAGTGTTCATCCGGTATTCCATGTGTCGATGCTTATAAAATATGTTGACAACCCGTCTCATGTGTTAGACTTCAACACAATTTATCTTGAGGATGATATGTCTTATGAGGTAGAGCCAGTGGCTATTTTGGCTCGCGAGGTCAGAAGGTTGAGGTCAAAGGAGATAACCTCAGTAAAGGTCCATTGGAGAGGTCAGCCAGTGGAGGAGGCTACCTGGGAGACCGAGCGGGAGATGCAGAGCAAATATCTTCACTTGTTTGAGACTCCAGGTATTTTTCTAGAACCGTTCGAGGATGAACGTTTGTTTAAGAGGGGGAGAATGTAACGACCCGGCCTGTCGTTACGTAAAATCCTGCATTTAAATTACTTTTATTGACTTGTTATAGATTGGTTATTCTATTATTGAGGTGTTAGCGTCGATAGGCTTGAAATCGGAATGGTTAAATGAGAATTCAGTAACTTAGTCTTTAAAAGATAGCCTTATAAAGGGAAAAGTCAACTGAGAGTTGACTTATTGGTAAACGACCTCGGAATGCGGATTTTATGGCTCGGATAGCTTCATTAGGTGATTTGGAACTTAGGAGTGTGTTCGAAATATTTTTGTGATGTTCGGTGTAGAATTAGGCTTGAAGTGGCGAAAGTTAGTTTTTGGTGATTTCCGGTCGGCCGTGGAGAATAGGCTATCGGGGTCAAAATGAAATTCCGGAAGGTGGAAAAGGTTCGTAATGTCATTTTGGATGTGTCTGCAAAATTTCAGGTCAATCGAGTTGTTTTGGATAGTTTCGGCATCGTTGGTGGATTTTAGAAATTTCAAAGTTCTTTGGCTTGAATCCGATGTAAATTTGGTGTTTTGATGTTAGTTTTGGGGTTTTGAGAGTGCAACTAAGTTTTAATGATGTTATGGGATGTGTTGGTAACTTTGGTTGGGGTCCCGAAGGGCTCGGGATTGATTTCGGTTGGTTAACGGGCATTTTTGGACTTAGATAAATTGTTGGTTTTTGTGCAGCAGGGACCTGTGAATCGCGATCACGTGGCAAGGGCTGCGATCGCGTAGAACACTTTGAGGGCCAGGAAAATTTTGTACATCGCGATCGCGTGAATCAGGTTGCGATCCCGTAGGTTTGGTAGAAGGTGAAGTGCGATCGCGCGGGCTAGGTCACGATCGCGTAGAGTTAACCAGGCGCGTGGGGTGTGAGGTTCAATTGGTCTTTGCGATCATGTGCATTGGGTTGCAATTGCGTGAGGTTGAACTTCTGTGAACCGCGTGGCTTTTGCCGCGATCGCTGTGAAGAAATCATTGGGCATATTTAAATAAACCCTTTCGCGACTTAAACCTTATTTTACACCATTGTTGTACGGAAAAGAGCTTTGGGGACGAATTTTGAAGAGGAAAATCCTTGTTCTTCATAGAGGTAAGTATTTTGATTATTAAAACTCGATCATGGATGATTATATTATATAAAACCAGTGTAAATTCGTGGTAAAACAGTAGAAAAATGGGATTTTGGGGCTTGAGAATAAGAGACCTTTAGGGGTCAAACGAACTCCGATTTTGGTGTTCTTTATATGAACGGAATCGTGAGGATGAAGAACACTTTTCTGTATAAATTTCTAAGTTTCGGGACGCGGTCCCAGGGGTCGGGTTTTGACCAATTTCGGGTTTTGGGGTGAATTTTGATATTTTCAATTGGAAATAGTTCCTTAGGTTTATATTGATGATAAAAAGCTGAACTTGGTAGATTTGGAGCACTCGGAGGCCAAATTTAGAGGCAAGGGCATTGCAGAGTAGTGTGTTTGCCAGTTTTGAGGTAAGTAAATCTTCCGAACTTGGAATTGAGGGTTCGAAACTCCAAACTATTTGATAACTGTTGTTAATTAAGGTGACGCACTTGCCAAGTGACGGGCATGCGGGTGTTTACCGAATATTTGTAGCCTGGATCATCCCATGGCACTGTCTATTGGTTATCCCAGATTGATATTGTACTGTGAAGGTGGTAATTACCTAAAACGAAATAGAAATCATGCTAAGTATAAATGTTAAGGCTTCACGCCGATGTGTTTAGACCGGAATGGTCGATTATTGCTTTCTCTATATGTGATTATTGCTTTTCATGTACCCAGTCCGGTTATAGTATATGTTTCATGCCTCAGTCTCGTAAGTTGCTAGTTTATTTATATTATCATTGGCTTGTGCTGCATTGCATATGTTAGACCATTCTAAGTGAGACTGGAAGGTACTGACTGAGTGAGGCTTAGAGCCTAGTTTGAGGCAGTTATGAGGTCGGACTGCACACCGCAGCGATCCTGAAATCATGCCTTCGTTGGCTTGATATAGCGCTTGGGCTGAAAGGAGTCCCTCTGGAGTCTATACACCCCCAGTGAGCGCACAGATATTCCGGAGATGGATTTCTCCGTGGTTGTTATGTTCCGGAGATTGATTTCTCCATGGTTATTATATTCTGGAGATGGATTTCTCCGTAGGGGCTGGATCAACCTTTTTCCTCAGTACTTAGTGACTGTGTCACTTGTTTTTATGTAATATCCGGGATGGACTTCCTTGGGCATGAAGGCCGTATTCTGGTACTGAGTGGACCACCTTATGAGAGCTTAATTAATGAGTACACATCATTCATGATTATATATGTATTCATGCTACTATACAGGGTTACAGACATATCTTGATACATCGTATTTATTTCTTGATATACAACTGTCATGTCCAATTTATATATTGTTGTTTGAATTGTCGGAGGTTTAGTCCGTCACTACCTCTCAGCCCGTAGTTTGGTTTCGTTACTACTGAGTTTGTGTACTCACGTTAACCCCTGCACCTTGTGTGCAGATCCAGGTACAGAGGAGTTCAGCTTGGGTCAGGGAGCGTATCAGTTTCATCAGAGTTGACGAGGTAGCAGCTGGCGACCGTGATCTCGTCTTATCTTTCCTTTCTACCTATCGTATTTAATTTCAGACTATGTTAGTCATTTCTTTTTTATTTTATTAATTATTAGCAGCTCATGACTGTGTGACACTGGATCCGAGATTCGTAGGATTTGGTCTTTTAAATTTATTAAACTGGTTTCCCCAAAATACTGGATTTATTATTATTGTTATTGATTTCAGAATTTGTTAAAAGGGGCTTTTTATGGGAATTGTATTTAGTTAGATAAAATGGGTGGCTTGCCTGGTTCCACGAAAGGCGCCATCACGACTCCGGAAATGGATCGTGACAGATAAGGAGTCCCTCATCGTGTTCGTGAAGGACACCCCCCAGGCTTTGCGTTCGTGATTAAGAGATAACTGACCCCTCCCCCAGGTCCTTAAAGCATTGTGATCGCGTTGGGTTGGTCGCATTCGCGGAGGGTAAAGCCCCCATCGCTCCGTGTTCGCGAAGAAGAAATTTTTATCCCAGCCTAGATCTCATTCGCGATCACGAGAGTGACTACGCGATTGCGAAGTACAATGCACCAGACACCAGATACAACATCTCACACCAGATTTTCCTAAGTCCAAACATCACGTAGCCTATCCGAAACTCACCCGAGCCCTTGGGGCTCCAAACCAAACATGCACACAAGTCTAAAAACATCATACAGACTTGCTCGCGCGATCAAATCTCCAAAATAACACTAGAACTATGAATTTAGCATCAAATCAAATGAAACTTTCAAGAAAGCTTTAAAATTTCTATTTTCCCAACCGAGCGTCTGAATCACATCAAACTGTATCCATTTCTTACCAAACTTCACAGACAAGTCATAAGTACTATATTGAACCTGTACCGGGCTCCAGAACCAAAATATGGGCCCGTTATAAAAAATTCCAAACATTAATGGATTCTTAAAACTATTTAATTTTCAACAAAAATTCATATCTCGAGCTAGGGACATCAGAATTTGATTACGAGAATACACCTAGTCCCATATTTCAATACGGATCCACGAGAACCGTCAGAACATGGGTCCGGGTCTGTTTACTCAAAACATTGACCGAAATCAACTCAAATTAATTTTAAGGCAAAAATTCTTATTTTTATCAACTTTCAACTTAAAAGCTTTCCAGAAACACGTCCGGAATGCGCAAACAAATCGAATAGGGTAAAATAAGATTTTTAAGGCTAAAGAGCGTAGATCGATTTCTAAAATATAAGATGAACTTTTGGGTCATCACATTATCCACCTCTAAAATAAATGTTTGTCCTCGAACGAACATAGAAAAGTACATGAACTAGTGAATAGGTGGGGATATCTACTCCGCATGACCGACTCGGACTCCTATGTAGCTGCCTCAGCGGGCTGACCTCTCCACTACACCCGAACTGAAGGATAACTCTTTGATCTCAATTGACAAACCAATCGGGCTAAAATATCCACCGAATCCTCCTCATAAGTCAAATCCTTGTCCAACTGGACAGAGCTAAAATCTAACACGTGAGACGGGTCACCATGATACTTCCGGAGCATGGACACATAGAATACTGAATGAACTAATGATAACCTCGGAGGCAACGCAAGCTCATAAGCCACCTCTCCCACTCTCTCGAGAATCTCAAAAGCCCCGATACATCTAGGGATCAACTTGCCCTTCTTCCAAAACCTCATGACACCCTTCATGGGTGATACCCGAAGCAACACCATCTCCCCGACCATGAATGCCACGTCATAAACTCTACGGCCAGCATAACTCTTCTGCCTGGACTGAGATGCGCGAAGTCGATCCTGTATAATTTGACCTTCTCTAAGGCCTCGTGTACTAGATCAGTACCCAAAAACTGAGCCTCCCCCAGTTCAAACCACCCAACTGGCGACCGGCACCGTCTACCATATAATGCCTCATAGAGAGCCATCCGAATGCTCAACTGGTAGCTATTATTGTAGGCAAACTCTGCAAGGGGCAAGAACTAACCCCACGATCCTCTGAGGTCTATAACGCAAGTGCGGAGCATATCCTTCAAGATCTGAATAGTACGCTCGGACTGCCCATCTGTCTGAGAATGGAATGCTATGCTCAACTCAACCAGCGTACCCAACTCAAGTTGTACTGCCCTCCAGAAGTGCGAGGTGAACTGTGTACCTCGATCAGAAATGATAGACACGGGCACACTATGAAGACGGATGATCTCACGAATATAAATCTTAGCCAACTGCTCCGAAGATAGGTAACTGCCACAGCAATGAAGTGTGCTGACTTAGTCAGCCTATCCATAATTACCCAAGCGGCATCGAACTTCCTGTGAGTCTGTGGGAGTCCAACAACAAAGTCCATAGTGATATTCCCCCACTTCCACTCAGGAATCTCTATCTGCTGAAGAAAACCACCAGGTCTCTAATGCTTATACTTCACCTGTTGACCATTCAATCACCGAGCTACATAAGAAACTATATCCTTCTTCATCCTCCTCCACCAAAAATGTTGTCGCAAGTCCTGGTACATCTTGGCGGTGCCCCGGTGAATAAAATACTGGGAACTGTGAACCTTCTCAAGAATTAACTCACGAGGCCCATCAACATAAGGCACACACACGCGACCCTGCATCCTTAAAACCCCGTCATATCCAACAGTAACCTTCTTGGCACCATCGTGCCATACTATGTCCCTAAGTACCAACAAATGAGGGTCATCATACTGCCGATCTCTGATACAATCAAACAAGGAAGACCGAGAGACTATGCAAGCTAGAACACGGCTTGGCTCTGAAATATCCAACCTCACAAACTGGTTGGCCAAAGTTTGAACATCTGATGCTAGCGGCCTCTTACCGACTGGAATGAATGCAAGGTTGCCCATACTCGCTGCCTTCCTACTCAATGCGTCGGCCACCACATTCGCCTTCCCAAGATGGTACATGATGGTGATATCGTAGTCTTTCAATAGCTCTAACCACCTCATCTGCCTCAAATTGTAATCCTTTTGCTTGAAAAAATACTGAAGGCTACGATGATCCGTGAAAACCTCACACAACACAATATAAAGATAGTGCCTCCAAATCTTCAGCGTATGAACAATGGTTGCCAACTCTATATCATGGAAAGGGTAATTCTTCTCATGAACCTTCAACTGGAGAGACGCATATGCAATCACCCTGCCCTCCTGCATCAATACTGCTCCAAGCCCAGCATGAGAGGCATCACAATATACCGTGTAAGATCCTGAACCTGATGGTAACACCAACACCGGCGCTGAAGTCAAAGCTGTCTTGAGCTTCTGAAAGCTTACCTTGCACTCGTCTAACCATCTGAACGGGGCACCATTCTTGGTCAATGGGGCTGCTATAGATGAAAATCCCTCCACAAGTCAATGGTAATAACCTGCCAAACCCAAGAAGCACCTGATCTTCGTGGCTGAAGCGGGCCTAGGCCAGTTCTTCTGTTACACACCATGTTTTCGTACGAGAAAGTATGCCATGAGTAAATTGATGAAAGCTCGGGAATGATATTATTTTTGAGGTTGTAAGTATTATGCTATTTCAAACAAGAGATAATTAAATTCGTGAAGGTGAGAGGGTAAGCGAATCGAAGAAAATGAGTTTCATCGAAGTTTGACATTTTGAGATAAAATAAGGTCCAAGCTATAATACCCTGTATTCAAGGACTAGTGTCATACAAGGTAACCCATGACCATGATACTAAGGTATATAAAGTGCGTTAAAAGTGAGTAGTATTTTAAGTAATTTGAGATAATTCTTAATTATGTGGATAATTGATTAATTGTGGGGGTAATTATGATTAAGTGGATAAAGATTTTTTTTTGGGCTTCCATTTGGCATCAAGCTAAGCCAAAGTGGAAATATGCATGATGAGTCATAAGGCATAAGATGCCTTGTTTACACGTATAGAATTCTTGGATAAATTTCCTTTGCTTGGTCTCTTTAGTGATAATATAACTTGGAGAATATGAATGGAGATAGGCATGCTTTCCACTTTAGATTATAGACCAGCAACATTAGGTGATTAACAAGTTCAGTGGTTATTCGTCATTGCAAGTGTTATCTTTCGATGGAGTGTATATTAGTCGGATAAGAAATAACGAGTTATGATATTAAGAATATCATACGGATTTTTCCTACTTTGATCCGTTGTTACGTGTTGCCGCAATTGACGTGTATTAGAGGGATTTTCAAGAGAATTGGCTTTGGTATGTTAAGGCTATCACTTGCATGATCCATACGATACAAACGAAATGAGCAAATGCACAACTTCCATAAATGACTATATTCATAGAAATGCTTGTGATGCTTCTGCTCTTGATTTCCCATATGTATTATTATTCTATCATCTGTTCCTGCATCTCAGAAAATACGTAAATTAATAAAGTTTATTTTATGATATTAATCAGAGGCATAATGGTCTTATGACGTTCCGAGAGATTTTATTGACGTACTTTCTCATGCATTGCATTAATTTATACATGCACATTGACCCATGACCAGATAGATATATATATATATATATATATATATATATATATATATATATATATATATATATATATATATATATATATATATATATATATATATATATGTGTGTGTGTGTGTGTGTGTGTGTGTATGTTTAGGGGATATGGGAAAAGGTTACGGCGTTATATACGCACCACCACCTGATTAGATGGTATACGTTGCTGATTTTGTCTAAAGTGGCCGAGATGATATGATGGGATGCCCTCAGAGGCTTGATGATATTATAGACGCATATACCCATGCATGATATGACATTTATACGCATATGCATGACATTATAATTATTAAATGATTCACAGAGCTATTCGGACATACATGTTGAGTCTTTTACTCCACGTTTCTCTTATGTCTATTGTTTATTGATTTTTATTCCTTACATACTTGGTGCATTATTTGTACTGACGTCCCTTTTTCCTGGAGACGCTGCGTTTCATGCCCGCAGGTCCCGATAGACAGGTTGAGAGTCCTCCAAGTAGGCTATCAGCTCAGCGGAAGATGTTGGTGCGCTCCAGTTGCTCCGGAGTTGCTTATTTGGTTTGTACAATTTAGACATGTATTTATTGGTATGTCGGAGCCCCGGCCTTATAACATTTATGTACTCTTAGAGGCTTGTAGAAATATGTCATGTATATGAAAGATTGTATGGCCTTGTCGGCCTATGTTCAGTGTACGAGTGATTATTTTGGCCTTATAGGCCTGTACGTCCTATGTATAAGTCAGTATATCAGGTTGGGTCATTATATGTCGAGTGTTCTCTCATGTTTTATTCTTGTTACCTCATACGGCCCTTCTGGCCCATTTACCCATGTTGATGTAATGAGAAAGATATGTGACATTGGTACTCGATTTAGTAAGGTCACCGTGTGCCCGTCGCGGCCCATCATATTTGGTCGTGACAAAAGTGGTATCAAAGCAGTTCTGTCCTAGGGAGTCTACAAGTCGTGTCTATAGTATAGTCCTATTTATGGGTGTGTTGTGCACCACACTTATAAACATGAGGCTATCTGGAATTTAGGACTGTCACTCTTTCTTCTTACTCTAGATCGTGTGGTATAGCTCACTCATAAGAATTCAAATTCCTAAATTCTATTCGTAATACGACGATACCTATATCCAGAAAGACAGTTGGTAAGAGATTGATGTGGTTATGGAAGAGTTGAGTAAGAGGAACTCGTTTTTTATGATGCTTATGATGAGTAAATATAAGGTCTTCAGTAGATCATATGTGTACTAAGACATGAAAGCCTCTTGATAAGGAGCCTTAAGGCAAGAATATCTATCCACCCCTATGGTGAAAGGAAATGAGAGATTCAGAAGATAGATACAAAGTTCAACAAGTAAAATAAGAAAGATGAAGAAGGGTACGAGGTACCCAGTTAGTGAAGAATATCATTATTTACCATTCACGAAGATAGATATAAGCCTTTTGAGTTACCTTCAACAATAACAGAGGTATGTACAATTGGCCACACCCATCTCATTTATGCCCTATGATGTCTAACAGAAGTAGTATAAGAAAAAGGACGGATATCAGAATCCAGTTGGGGTTAGAGTGACCCAAAATAGTGGATGGATTGTTTGCGTTAGTTGACATTTCTGAAGGATATTGCAAATATGCTAATAGATCTCCTTGTGAGACACTCAGATAGTGCACTCTAAAATAGTACAGTTAGATATGAGTATTACAAAGATAGGCACAAGAAGCCTGGAAGAGATAAATATTACCTTAGTGTGGCTCCCGCCCCTAGTAAGGAGAGAATGTTAGGCAACCCGAAGAGCCAGTGAATAGAGCAAAGGGAATCTAAAAGCAAAAGAATGTCCTGTTGAAATTTTCGAAATAAAGTGATAGACAGAAATATTAGCAGGGAGATAAGAAGAGAGTTAATGAAGCATTATGAGTAAGATATGATACATGGATGACAACGGTAAATAAAAAGAAAAAGATGACAGTATTATAGAGCCTATAGTCAAGTGAAGGAAAAGACGAGAGGTGATAGGCTTGAGACAACAAAAGAATATAGGCCATGAAGTCATATTCTCATTTTGAAAAATAAGTTCGTGACTCTAACGTGATTACAAAAGCAAAAATTAGACCCCAGAATAATAGAAATCAGTATGGATTGATGAACAAGATAAACTAAATATGAATTAGGGATTGAGTGATTTGATAATAGTCGGTATCGTGAGAATTTCAGATCTCGTTTCGGCGATAATAGAATGGAAAACAGAAGAATATTCATGAGAAATTCAAAGAATGGTCATTCTGGAAGACGCTTCCCTAAAGCAAACAATGTGAGCAAAGTTAAGCTTAAGGGACTGTATGTTCCAGTTATACTAAGTATCACCCTCGCGAGTAAGGGATTTTGTTATCCTTGGTACAGAAGGATTACCGTAAGGCAAGTAAGGTCCATCGATGATGTGAAAGGACGCCAAAGATGAAGAGGTAAAACATTTATAGGTAGGTCATCGTAGTTCCAACTCTTAGTACTCCCCTAAGGGAGGAATATGGAGTGATGTGGCATTAAGTCAGAATTAAGTGGTTCTAGTAATTATGGAATAGTGGAGGAATAATGCGATAAAATGAAAAAAAAAAGATGACATTGCACGTATTCAAAGCCTACGGATATGCTACGATTCCAGAAAATTATACAAACACGATGTCAAGGAGAGGAAGTAAGGATTCCTGCCCGAGGTATTATTGATAGGTAAGGAGCCAGTGGGGGATGTAAGTTAAGACAAGGAAATAAACCAAGAACGATTTCACGGAATATTTATATGAGAATGGGCCAACGAGTAGTTGGTAGTCTATTCAGTAATAGCCTAGTTATGGCTAGACAGGAGGTTACAGACGAATCAGCAGATCGTGCAAGCTAAACATAGTAAAATCCAATATAGTGAATTCAGCCTCGTAGTAATGTCATTGTAATACTTGAGAAATATTCAGATAGGAGTTGGGGTAGTTAAAGGTACCGTATGAGTGTTATGGAAATAAAAGAAAGCCCCACTGGGAAGATAGTCAAAATTTCAATTCAGAAGCAACAGTACGAGCACATGAATGTGGAGGTAAGTAAATGAGGATAATTATAGGTGAGTACGAACACCAAAAAATTCTATCGAGAATGCGATGTAATAAGCTCGCAGCTTTACAAGATTCAGAAGGTCCTCTCTAAGTACTACAATGAAAGACTAGCCGAGGAAATAAGGAAGAAGGCTTCAACCTAAGCTCAATGACCTAAAGAAGAAATGGTTTGTATGCACTCCATACGAAAGTGGCACCTACCGTGACTAATGAACAAGAAGTAAGTAATATTCGAGACCATATAAGTTGCACAAAAACCTCGGCATGCATGGAAAGTAAGATAAACTAAGTTGCATGCAACAAGGGGGCAGAAAGACCAGAATAAGTAATTGCTTAAGTTAAATAAAACTCAGAAAGAACGAAAGGAATTATTCGACAAATAATCCAGAGTTAGTTACGTTATGAACACACTTAATATTTGAGAGTATTATCCATGAAGCATATGTTGACAATCATACAACCGCAGAAGATTCCGGTATAAGTTAAAAGAAAGAATTGAGCCTAGGTAATATACAAAGGATTGAATTCTTAAAGAGTTGTATCATGGATATCCCATAGCGCATGTGAAAGGCTAAAGTAATAACTAATACCAGAAGCCGCATATCGGGAGATAGCTTAAGCCTACGTAAAGGCTAATCAGAAGGAGTAGGAAACTAAAGAGTTACATCAACAAAGTAAATCAGGAGTCTGAATATTGGACCCAGAAAATTATAGAAATCGTGATTGAGGACATTGTAGAATCACTCTTAATATCAGAGGTACAAGAGATATATTACAATAGCCATATTCTATAACGACTCTGCGATAAATCTAGTTAGAAAAGTACCAGCCTTATAAGAAGTCAGTATGAAGCTCTCACCAGATTGTGTATACATCAGAGGTGCTAGTATTATAATAGAGCTTTAAGTTATGAATATGAATTATACCTATGTGGAAAGGAGGTCATGAAAGAGATAGAAGATGTGATGCGAGATTTTTAAGTTAAGTAAGGTAAAAGTGAACAATGTACGAGATACTTAAATGCATAAGGTTGTGAATAATCCGTACTGCGGATAGAAGGCTAGAAGTGCGAAGATTCAGAATCCATGAATGATAGTGGCATCGTTAGTGGCATATCTTCAAGTCGATAATTTATAGGTATCGAGAGTTAGAGACGCTGTGATGTCTCACTTGATATTCTAAAATAACACAAGAAAATATGCGGCGCAAGAAAGTTGATGGAAGGTAGAGAGTAGTATAAATAGATATGTATAGGTCGCAAGCTAAAGTATGGTAAAACGACAAGGTTTTAGGAAGATGGGAGTAAGGATAAGAAAGGGAAAGTGAGAAGGTGACAAGAATAGATAATTCCTCAGGGTTAAGCCCATGAAAACTTGGGATGCTATGAAATACGGTTATGAAAGCATGGTATCGCCCCAGGTGGATCATTCTAATCATTTCAGATGTTCCGTGATGAGACGTGAGCCCTAGCGGCAGTATTACATAGAAGGTCAAGTTATCAGTGATAGAATATAAATCAATTTTGAGGTGAATCAACAACGGATGGATAAAACTTATAAAGTATGAGATAAGATTAGGCTATCATTCCTAAGGTGAACAGTAATGAGGAAGCATTAAAGGACTTAGACTTATACATATATGATAAGCAGCGAAAAAGTAACCTGGAGTTTGGTAGCAAACCTCAGTAATGATAAATTGAAGTAGGAGTTACGGAATAGTATGAAAGTCACACGGATTGATAACCGGGTCTACGAAGAGAGATATAGCAATACTCGTAAGTTCAACAAAGTACCGAGCAAAGAACTTCAATATACCTATAGATGCCCAGAGGGACATCTTGTCAAGCTCTTTATATGTTTACAAGTAAGTCCTAGAGATTGGCTAAATGCTGGAGGAAAAAAAGAAAGATGAATCGCATAGGCACACTCACAAGGTCAGAGTCATACAGGTTGCGTGATAGAAGGTAGCAACAATTACGATATTGGAAGGATTCCGACCACAAGTCATGGTGTGAGAAAGAGGCCTAAATGTGGGGGGGGGGGGGGATGCCCTGGCCTTTGGGTTTATTCACAGAACAGTTTCCTAGATGGCAAGGAGAGTACTAAAGTACTCTCAATAGCCATTAAATGATAAGTGCATCAGTCAACATTCGAGGACGAATATTCCAAGGGGGGGAATGATGTTACACCCATGTTTTCGTACGAGAAAGTATGCCATGAGTAAATTGATGAAAGCTCGGGAATGAGATTATTTTTGAGGTTGTAAGTATTATACTATTTCAAACAAGAGATAAGTGACATTTTGAGATAAAATAAGGTCCAAAAGATATAATACCCTATATTCATGGACTATTTCCATACAAGGTACCCCATGACCATGATAATAAGGTATATAATGTGCGTTAAAAGTGGGTAGTATTTTAAGTAATTTGAGATAATTATTAATTATGTGGATAATTAATTAATTGTGGGGATAATTATGATTAAGTGGATAAAGATATTCTTTTTGGGCTGCCAGTTGGCATCAAGCTAAGCCAAAGTGGAAATATGCATGATGAGTCATAAGGCATAAGATTCCTTGTTTACATGTGTAGAATTCTTGAATAAATTACCTTTGCTTGGTCTCTTTAGTTACAATATAACTTGGAGAATATGAATGGAGATAGGCATGCTTGCCACTTTAGATTATATAATATATATATATATTTTTTTTTTTGTGCCTAGGGTATGTTTTCATACATAAACAAAAAATACAATACACGAGGGGGACATAGATCTGACCTCCGAATATGAAAGGGCATTTGGTTATCCATATATGATAACCAAATGGGTTCTGACATCTATGATGGGTTAGACCTATGGTGAAAAGCCAAGTTCCTATCCAAGATTGCTGGATACTTGGGTACACAAAAACAAAGTGAAGTATACTTAGATCAACTATACAAGAGAGCACAAAGTCCTAAATCTACTGGGTATATGGGTTGGAAGATCAACTTCCATATACAACAAATTCTATCACTATTACTAGTGTATACAATCGCTATGAGGTATGGCAAAAAACAATTGAGAGAGAGGGATATTATCTTCAATATTGCTTTGACAGTAAGGTCAAAGAAAGCATGATTGAAGAAAGATAAGAAAAGGACCCAATAAGTTGGGTTGAACTACTGTCTCTGACTGATGTGTTTGACAGAAGAAAGTGAGCACTGTCATTTTCCCAATTTCCATAAAAAGTTAGTGCCTGTTGTTCTCCGAGTTCTTGTCCATGGTCTATCTTTGGACCTTATCTGCTGGACTGAATGAGTTGGGAAAGCAAGGTCTGAGACCCTATATGTTTCCTGTTGCTGGGGAGTTGCTGGTGGAGATAATGGTATGTGTTGAAGAATCAGTGAAGTGGCTACTTGGTGGTGTTGAGCTATGTTCTAGATTTGGGAAGAGTAGCACTGAAGCTGCTGGTGGTCATGTGGTGTATGACTCTGATGTACAACTTTTGTGCAGAAGGTACTCCTCCAAGTGATTGTGTATGCATAGGTGGCTTGCAAGAGAAGGTCAAATTGTATCACCTTCAGTAGAATGAGCATCAGGGATGCTAATACCACACACTGAAGTTGAAGCAGCTGGCTAATCTTTAGGGGGGGGGGGGGGGGGGTTACATGCACAATTAAACAAACTTGTTAGTATAAAAATGCAATTCTTTTCCTAGTTTCTTGTGTGATCTGGTGCTAAGGATTGCAGAAAGGGTGGGGCTGGATGGTTCTCTATTTTTTCGTGACCACCTACAACCATTTTCTTATAGAGCATGTGATTGTGTGGTGTAGGTGACTGATCAAGAGAGAGAGCAAGAGTGATGTAGGGGTTTGTGGCTTTATTACTATGTGCTACAGACAGACTGATTAACACAAGATATCTTTGTTCCCGGGTTCTTGTGTGTTCTGGGAACAAAGTTTTGGGGTGAGTGATTATTTGGTAAGTAAAGTATGAAATGATGGTTGAAGAAATAAGTGTTCTATTTCTAGGTTATTGTGGGGGCTGGAAATGAGAAAGACAATGGAATTGGAGGCCTTTTTGTTTTCTGTTGAACAACCATGTGCAGGTTCTTGTGTTGACTGCAACAGGTTGTATGGTTTCTTCCATGAGTGGGAGCAGGTCCAGAGGGTGGGGATTTACAAGAAGAATTGACTGCCAACCCTTGTTGGTGTGGAAAATTGGGCTGGTAGTGGGCAGGAAGTGGGGGAGCCATTTTTGGTATAAATCCAGGAGAATGAGCATCAATGATGTTGATGCAACACCCTGAAAATATTCCAATAATTTGATCCTAGGAAATGGGAGTTTGGAGTCAGATTCAAGGTGAATTTTGGTGAGGCCATGATCAATGCACCACTTAATGCCAATGTATGTTGCCTCTGTTTCTGCCTGGTCGTTAGTTACTTCTCCCAAGGGACTTGCAATTGCATGAATGACTTGTCCCTGGTGATTTATGATTATAACTCCAGCTCCTATCTTGCCAGGGTTGGTCAGTGCACTGCCATCTGAATTAACCTTAACAAAATCATTGTCAGGTTTGTTCCAGCAAACTTTGGGTATAAATAGTTTGTTGTTGGAGGTTTTCAATGAAAGGATAGAGATCCCCCTACTTGAGAGGCTAGTTGACATCAGGGAAGTTGGCTCTTAGGAGCAGGTTAATGTCTGAGTTGATTGAATAGAGGACCCTGGTTAAGGAAGATGATTTTGTCCCATACTTGGCATTGCATCTGTTTTCCAAAGGTTCCAGCAAATAATGATAGGGGTGGTGTCCAAGATGAGACTTTGAACCACATTATGAATCTTCTGTAGACACCATTTTATCATAAGCATTCTAAAAGGCAGGTTATCAGTATAGACACCAACATGACCTCCATATTTCCTCTCAATGATTCTTGCAAAGTTTCCAGAACTGAAGAGGTGCTCTACTGTTTCATGGGCATGCACGGAACAACAGACACATCTTGAAACAGTGGGATCGCTGAAGGGGAGCACTCTATCATCAGTGGGTAATTTGTTTCTAAGGGCTCTCCGAAGGCAAAATGACCATCTGAAAGGGATCTTTGTGTGCCATGTCATCTTGTTAATGAAGTTGGGTGGTTTTTTGCTCCTTATGAGATCCCAAGCAGTAGCATAGGTGACTTTACTATTCACAGTGGGAGTCCAGATTGGCTTGTCAGGGGGATCTGGATTGAAGTGGATGGTCATCTGCATGATCTCCTGAATCTTATGAGATGGGGCTGTTTCATTAAGATTTTGGAGGTTCCAATGTCCCTCGTTCCAGAAATGAGAAACTATGATTCTGCCTGGTCTTCCTCCTCCTGTTCTGCAATTGGCCAAAGGGACAGATCCCAGCTAATTATCCCACCAAAAGTTGCAGCTTCCATTGTGTAATCTCCATTAGATTGCATTTTCAGCATCTTTTTTGTTGATGCTCAGCCTTTTCCAGGCTTGCGATTGGCCAGTGTCCCATTTCTTTGAAACGGGGTGAGATCTATGATAGTATTTGGCTTTCAAAAAGGATCTCCAAAGTGAGTCCAAAGTTCTGAAGTGCCATCATTGTTTGATTTCCATGGCCTTGCAGGTATATTTGTTTTTGTCTCTGTCCATACCCAAGAAAAAGTTTGCAGTCAGTCTTTCAATCTGCTTCATGACTGTCTTGGGGGGGAGGGGGGGACACAGCTGAAAGCAAGTGAATTGGTAAAGCCTGCAGTACATGCTTGATCAAGATTGCTCTTCCACCACAGGATAAAATTTTACCATGCCATCCTTTGATTCTTCTCACAACCTTATAAATTAACCCATTGAGCATTCTGGAGAGAACTTCTGCACCTATGATGAATAAAGATGGGGATAGTGGATCCCCCTGTTTGAGGCCCCATGTGGATTGGAAGAAACCACATATTGTACCATTAACCATAACAGAATACCAATTGTTAGAAATTGTCCTCCATATCATGTCAATGATCATTTCATTGAATCCCATTCTTCTGAGCATTAGCCATGTGAAGCTCCAGGAAACTCTGTCATAAGCTTTTGCCATATCCAGCTTGATAACTACATTTGAACCCATATTTGGCTTTTTAATGCCATGAACTATTTCTTGAGCAAGCATTATATTTTCACATATGTTTCTGCCTTTGACAAAACCTGATTTATTTGTTGAGATGATCCTTGGGAGAATATGACCAAGCATTGTACCAATAACCTTATAGATAATCTTGTTGACAAAATTGCTAAGGCTAATTGGTCTGGATTCTGTGAGACAATTAGGGAATTCAAACTTTGGCAGAGGAAAAATGCATGCACTAGTCATGAACCTGGGCATAGGACTACCTCTAAATAAAGCCAAAACCACATTGAGAAGGTCTTCTTTGATCACATCCCAGCATGATTGGAAAAATTTCCCATTCATGCCATCAGGTCCTGCTGCACTAGAAGGATTCATGGTGAAGACAACCTCCTTGACTTCAGACATAGAGGGATCTTTTCTGAGGTTGACATTACCTCCATTGGTGATCATTGTTGGGATTATGGATAGAAGGTACTCTCTGATGATTGAACCGGGATCAAAGAACAGCTTTTGGAAATAGTCACAAGCAACCTCTCCAATATTCTCATCACCCTGAATCCAATCACCATCTTCATTCTTGAGTTTGTGAATAAACAATTTCCTCCTCCTACCTCTGATTAAACTGTGAAAGTATCTGGGGTTTGCATCACGTTTCTTGAACCATTGCATCTGAGTTTTCTGCTTCAAAACATCCTGCTCAATTTTCAGATATCTAACATATTGGTCTTTTAGTTCATTAAGTGTTGCTCTATCAGAGTCCTTATTTGTTTGAGCCCAGCTGCATTTTTTACCGACTGTTCAAACTCTTTATCCTTCTAAAATATTTCTCCATATTCTTGTCTGGACCAATGGCTAAGAGCATGGCTGAGTGATTTTAGCTTCTGATGAAATTTCCACATAGAATTCCCTTCAATTTTCCTGTTCCATACTTCTGAGACTAGTGGGAGGAAGCCTACATTATCCACCCAGCAATTAAGTAATTTGAATTATGTCTTGGCATTGTCCTGCCTAATATGGTGTTCCAATAGCAGAGGGTTGTGATCTGATCCTGTTGAAGCTAAATGGGAAACTGTGGCAGCAGGAACGGTTTCTAGCCATAGCTCATTACCTAGTCCTCTGTCAAGTCTTTTCCATACAATAGAGCATTTCCCCCTTCCATTAGACCATGTGTATTTAGGGCCAAATCCAAGGTCCACAAGACCACAATCTTCAATCATGCTCAGAAAATCAAGACTTTTGGACATTTGGTATGGAATGCCACCAATATTTTCTTCCACTGAAGTAATTACATTGAAGTCACCTATGACACACCAAGGAACATTACAGGTAGATGATTTTTTCCTCAAAACTTCCCATAGGGGTCTTCTGAGGACAGGTTTACACTTAGAATAGATGACTGTTAGGTGGAACATCTTTTCTTTTCATCATGTGTCATTTCCAATGACAATTGTTGTTCATCATGATCTAGGACAGTTGCACTGAATTCTTTATCCCGGAACACCTAAATTTTATCATTGACATTAGAAGCAGCTTGATGCATGGCCAGTTAGGTTTTAAAGGAGTTGATGTGAGAGTTATCTAGGAAAGGTTCAAGAACAGCAATGAAAGAAAGTTGATGGATTTGTTTTAGGATTTTGAGTCTTTCAATGACTCTAGAGGTCCTAATACCTCTTATATTCCAAATGGTTGTGCTAATCATTGGAAAGTGAATCTTAGGTTTGTTTTGGCGGAACACTGCTACATCTAGCAGCTCTTCTTCTTGTTAGCCTTAGTGAAGGATTCCTTCTGGATGGAACTGTTTCAGAGGCACCCTTTTGGATTTTATGCTTTTGGTTTGAGACTCCATTCACTGCAGCAATCAGGAGGTCACAATGTTGCTCCTTTTCAAGATCTTCATCACTAGAAAATTGTCAGCATCTTGTTCCCCAATTGTTTCATCCTCAGATTCAATTGGTCTGTATTCATCTTGTTGTGGATTGGTGGGATTTCCATCTGAGGTAGGTTATTTATTGGATAGCAAGGGATTCTTGTAGATAGGGGACTCTTGTATTGCATTAGGATGAGGTCTGAATCTTTGTTGATCTGCAGGACTTAGAAACTGGGTATCACCAGGCTAAGTAAGAGTAGGATCAATATCTGGATCATTGTACAGCTGTGACTTGGCAGTCGAGCCTTGAAATCTGTTAGCATGACCAAGGTCCGGATTTCCCCTCCTACTAGCAATTGTACTCTGAAGGTGGGAATCACTGGGATTTTCAGAAGGTGCATTGATGCAGATCCCAGCATTTTGCCTTCTCATGGCTTGCTTTTTTTTTCTAACTTGGCTTGTTTTTGGATTTAGGGGATTGTACAGTGAAATCTACTGTTGCACGGGCTTTACCTTTTTCCAATCTTCTTAGTTCATCATTCAAAGGATCAGGAGGATCTTCTTCATAACTTAGAACCCCGGCAGATTCATTCACAATAGGTTGCTGCTCAGGGACAGTGGCAGATGTAGGTAAAGTGGTATCAGGGGTTAAGAGGTCCATCCTATGGTCAATCAATTGTGCAGTAGCACACTCATGCAGAACATAAGGAAGCCCCACCTCATTTAGAACCCCTTCCTGTCTATCTATAGGTTTCTCCTGACAATTCTCATTTCCTCCTTCAACCATAGCAATATGAGATACAGAGATAGAGTGGGGGACCGGGGGAATGGGTTGATTCTGGGCACCAGAATCTACACTCCTCTCCAGTTGAGCTGGAGGATTAATAAGAGGTATACCTGATGTTTGTGTGTATGTTGTTGGATTGCATTTGGCATAAGTTGGTGTTGCAGAGTGGTTGACTGTTTTGGCATGTACATTTGGTGTTTTCCTCTGCTTTGAGTGCTACATTTAAAATTATTTTTCTTCTGGGTTTGCCAGACTTCTTCTATTATTTCAATCACTTCCTTTTGGTGATCTGCTGGTTTTTGGTGCCCTGCTGTCATGTTTCTCTTCCTTTGGTCTTGTGTATTTGATTTTGGTACTTCCCTCTGATCTGTCTGTTGGCCTTTGCTTGTTCCTTCTTCATCTTAGGATCTTTTTTGGTTGATAGTTGTACTGGTTTCTGCAGCTTCTTCTTCCTTTCTTCTTTTCAATTCCTCATCTCTGATTCTGAGAGATTATAGACCAGCAACGTTGGGTGATTAACAAGTTCAATGGTTATTCATCATTTCAAGTGTTATCTTTCAATGCAATGGATATTAGTCGGATAAGAAATAACGTGTTATGATATCAAGAATATCATACGGATTTTTCCCTACTTTGATCTGTCGTTACGTGTTATCGCAATTGACGTGTATTAGAGGGATTGTCAAGAGAATCGACTCAGGTATGTTAATTCCATCCCTTATTTCCTTTTGGCATGATCCATACGATATAAACAAAACAAGCAAATGCACAACTTCCACAAATGACTCTATTAATAGAAATGCTAGATATGCTTATGTTCTTGATTTCCCATATGTATTATTATTCTATCATTTGTTCATGGGTCTCAAAAAATACGTAAGTTGATAAATTTTATTTCATGATACTAATCAGAGGCATAATGGTCTTATGACGTTCCGAGAGATTTTATTGACCTACTTTCTCATGCATTTCATTAATTTATACATGGACATTGACCCATGACTAGATGGCGTTATATACGTGTATATATGTGTGTGTGTGTGTGTATATATATATGTGGGATATGGGAAAAGGTTACGGCATTATATACGCACCACCACCTGACCAGCTGGTATACGTTGATGATTTTTCCCACAGCGGCCGAGATGATATGATGGGATGACCTCAGAGGCTTGATGATGTTATGAACACATATACCCATGCATGATATGAAATTTATATGCATATGCATGACATTATAATTATTAAATGATTCATATAGCTATTCGGACATACACGTTGAGTCTTTTACTCCATGTTTCTCTTGTGTCTATTGTTTACTAATTTTCATTCCTTACATACTCGGTGCATATTTGTACTGACATACCTTTTGCCTAGGGACGCTGCATTTCATGCCCGCAGGTTCCGATAAAGAGGTTGAGAATCCTCCAAGCAGTCTATCAGCTCAGCGGAAGATGTTGGTGTGCTCCATTTGCTCCGGAGTTGCTTATTTGGTTAGTATGATTTAGACATGTATTTATTGGTATGTCGGAGCCCTGTGCATGCCTTATGACATTTATGTACTCTCAGAGGCTTGTAGACATATGTCATGTATATGAAAGATTGTATGGCCTTTTCGGTCTATGTTCAGTGTACGAGTGATTATTTTGGCCTTATAGGCTTGTACATCATATGTATAAGTCAGTATATCAGGAATCCCTCATATGGACCTTCTGACCTATTTACCCATGTTGATGTAATGAGAAAGATATGTTACATTGGTACTCGGTTGAGTAAAGGCACCGGGTGCCCGTTGCGGCCCATCGGTTTGGGTCGTGACATCTGGACTGCCTCAATATTCTTAGTATCTACCTGAATGCCCTCTGTTGATACAACGTGACCCAAGAAAGCGACTGAATCCAACAATAACTCGCACTCCAAAAATTTAGCATACAATTGGCTGTCCCTCAAAGTCTGGAGCACTATCCTAAGGTGCTTCTCATGCTCCTTGCGATTGCGGGAGTATATCAAGATTTCATCAATAAACACAATCATAAAGGAATCCAAATAAAGCTTGAACACTCAGTTCATCAAATCCATAAATGTTATTGGGGCATTGGTCAACCCAAAAGACATCACCAGAAACTCATAATGCCTATACCGCGTCCAAAAAGTTATCTTAGGGACATCAGATGCCCTAATCCTGATGGTAGCCAGATCTCAAATCAATCTGCGAAAAAACCTTGGCGCCCTGAATCTTATCAAATAAATCATCAATCCTCGGCAATGGATACTTATTCTTGATGGTGACTTTGTTCAAATATCGATAATCTATACACATCCTCATATACCTATCTTTATTTTTCACCAACAACACCGATGCACCCCAGGGCGAGACACTAGGTCTAATGAAGCCCTTATCAAGCAAATCCTGCACCTATTCCTTCAATTCTTTCAACTCTAGTGGGGCCATTCGATATGGCAGAATGGAAATGGGCTGAGTGCCCGGAACCAAATCAATACAATAATGAATATCCCTTTCAGGTGGCACCCCCGGCAGGTCTGCACAAAATAGCTATGGAAACTCACGAACAACACGCATAGAATCCATAGAAGGAACCTCTGCACTAGAATCGCGAACATAATCCAAACACCCATTCTCGACCATATGCCGAGCCTTCATATAAAAAATAACCCTACTGGTAGAATGGTCAGGAGTTCCTCTCCACTCTAATCGAGGCAACCCCGGCAAGGCTAAGGTCGCCATCTTGGCGTGACATGCCAAAATAGCGTGATAAGGTGACACCAAGTCCATACCCAATATAACATCAAAATCCACCAAATCTAGGAGTAGAAGATCTACACTGGTCTCAAGACTCCCAATAGTTACCACACAATACACGATCTACCAAAATAGCATCCCTCACAAGTGTGGACCCATATACAGGTGCACCCAAAGAATCACAAGGCACAACCAAATATGAAGCAAAATAAGATGACACATAGGAGTAAATAGACCCTAGATCAAATAGAACTGAAGCATCTCTACTACAAACTGAAACATTACATGTAATAACAGCATCAGATGACTCAGCCTCAGGTCTGGCTGGAAAAGCATAACATCGGGGCTGGGGCCCACCACTCTGAACCATATCCCTAGGACGGCCTCTAGTTGGCGGGCCTCCACCTCTAACAACCTGACCTCCACCTCTAGCGGTCTGGCCCCTACCTCTAATTGTCTGACCCCTTCCTCTGGCTGGCTGAGCAGGCGGTGCAGCAATTGGTGCCACAACCATGGCATGAGAACTCTAATGTTATGGATGAACACCCAATAATCTCGCATAAGTCCTCCTAATATGCCCATACCACCACACTCGAAACATCCATCCTGGTGCTGTGATTGTGGAATCTGAGATTGACCTAAACGGGCCGGCTGACCACGGTAATAACTCTGAATAGGAGGTGCACTGATAGGAGTTGGTGGTTCACTATAGGTTGGTTGCCCAGAAAGAGGCACATAAGAACCATGACTCCCTGAAGCACTGTGGGATGCCTGAAGCGCTTAATGGAACGGCATAGGAGGATGGCCTCTACCAAAAGTACCCCTGCCTCCAGATGAGGCACCGCTGAATCCACTGGAATAACGAGGTCTCTTGTCTGACCCCTGACCTCCCTGTCCAAGAACCATCTCAACTCGTCTGGCGACATTGGCAGCATCCTGAAAAGAAATCTCACTCCTAGTCTCCTTAGCCTCTAATAGGCTGAGAAAGTCCCTCAATAAACCTCCTCACCCTCTCTCTCCCTCAGTAGGAAGCATAAGAATAGCATGATGGGCCAAATCCACAAAATGGGTCTCATACTGAGTAACAATCATGCTGCCCTATTGGAGACTCTCGTACTGACGGCGGCGCTCCTCTCTCAAGGTGATAGGAAGAAACTTCTCTAAGAAGAGATGAGAGAACTGGTCCCAAGTAAGAGCAGGCGACCCAGCTGGTCTGGTCCACAAATAATCCCTGCACCATTTCTCGGCGGAACCAGTCATCTGAAAATCAGCAAAGTCGACCCCATTGGTCTCCAATATACTTATGTTCCAAAGAACCTCATGACATCTATCAAGATACTCTGGGGATCCTTTGAAGTAGCACCACTGAATTGGACTAGAAAGAGCTTAGTAAACCTATCCAATCTCCACAAAGCCTTAGAAGACATAGTTGACCCATCAACGGGCTATGCCGCAGCAACCGGCGGAACTACTCCGACTGGATGAGCTGCTGGAGTCTGAAATTGGGGAGCCATCTGCTCTGGAGTGTGAGTAGCAGGAGTCTGGGATCCTCCTCCAGACTGAGATATGACTGGTGACATGGGGAATGTGCCAGTCTGGGCCACACTCTCCATAAGGCTCACCAATCAGACCAAAGCATTCTGAAGTACTGGAGTGGCAATAAACCCCTGCGAGACTTGAGCTGGTCCAGCAGGAATAGTCTGAGTTGGAACCTCCTCATCAAACTCTACCTGAGGCTCCACGACTAGGGCTACTACTGGGGCTCTAGGTTGAGCCCTGCCCCTGCCCTGGCCTCTGGCACGGCCTCGGCCTCGACCTCTACCCCTGTAGGAGCTACTGCTTGAGGCTCTGACTGCTGCTCAACTGAAGAAGCGGGCGTGTTCTCGGCATCTGCGAGAGAATAAAAGTAGGAGAGTTCAATCAGTATTGAGAAAAAAAAATCGCACGACAGAGTTGAATAAAAGTGAAATTTGTTCCTAACTTTATAGCCTTTGAGAGATAAGCATAGACGTGTCCGTACCGAATCCCCAGACTCTACCAAGCTTGTCCGTGAATTGTGAGATCTAGGCAACCTAGTGCTTTGATACCAACTTGTCACGATCCGAAACTCCCACCGTTGGGACCGTGATGACACCTAACATCACACTTCCCAAGCAAGACAACGTTAAAGGTTATTTAACCAATTCTTTCCATTTTTAGTGTTTATCAGTAAACAAAAAAAATAAAGTGAAATAAACGTGAAGCTGTATAGATATCAATTTCATTTACATGCTACTTCTACCCAGAATCCTTAGTCACAATTCACGAACATACTAAGATTTTCTACAAACATTTGTTCGAAAGAAATTACAACTGTTTGTGAATCAAAATAAAACAGTAAGTATAGAAGTGTACACGGGGACGCCAGGGCTTGCAGACGCCAGCAGGACTACCTTGGGTCTCCTTACTGTATAGTCTGTAGCCAACCTCTCGATCAGCCACTACCTGCTCCAAAATCTGCACAGGAAGTGCAGAGTGCAGTATCAGTACAACCGACCCCATGTACTGGTAAGTACCGAGCCTAATCTCGACGAAGGAGTGACGAGACTATGGATGGGCATTCACAATATAAGCTGCATACAATGAATAATAAGATAGAAAAGAAAGCAGAATAATGTAAAAGCAGTAACTTGCAAGGAATAAATAAGAAAACCCAACGTGTCTCATCAGTATTCAGCTATAACCAATCCTAATGAAAAACTACCAGACAACTTACATAGTCGAAGAAAGAACATAAACACATAAATGGTTGCGGCGCGCAACCCGATCCCACCGTATGTGTCACAATCCACCCTTATTTCTTCTTAATATCATAAATAACATAATATAGATAAAATATTACGGTGTGCAACCCGATCCCACCATATCATAATAAAAACAATCACGATTCACCCTTGTATCACCACATTCCACCCTTATTACACCTGTTGCGGCACGCAACCTGATCCCACCGTATAATATCAATTCACCCTTATTCCTCCTCAATATTTCACCCTTATTCCACCTGTTGCGGCGTGCAACCAGATACCACCATATTCATATCAATTACACAGGAAGTATAGAAGTTTCACAAAATTAACACAAGATGCTTATCAATACTTAAACTTCAGAACAAGGCAAATGGAAACTTTATACTCAATAAAACTCTACATAAATAATACTACTCAGCGAGACCAATCTAGAATATAACTAAAACACAATTAAGAACAACTTAAGCAAGTAATAGGGGATAAGGAAACTACGGTACAACAATTATCTTCAACAAGGATAGAAAATATCAACATGTAGCAATTAGGCATGAAAATACAAGTAGGCATGTAACAATTAAACCAGAGAAGGAACAATACAAAGAGAACAGGAAGGATCAAAGGCAAAACAAATAAATTGGTGGTGCATAAGTACTCTTCACCTCACATATACGCCGCTCACATGATTTTTCATATACAAATTAAGGCAAGGATTCCTAATCCCTCAAGTCAAAGTTAGACACAACACTTACCTCGATCCACAGGCCACTCACTGCTCAATTACCGTTTTTCCTCTAGATTCCACCTCAAACAACTGGTATCTAGCCATAATTTACTTAGTAACATCAAATATTGCTAAAGAAATCAATTTCAATACATAAATTTAGGTTTCTCAAACTTTCCTCCAAAAGTCAAAAATCAACCCCGGGCCTGCATGGTCAAAACTCGAGGTTCGGATTAAAACCAATTCTCCCCCAAGCCCGAATATGTAATTAGTTTTTTAATCCGACCCCAAATCGAGGTCTAAATCCCTTATATTCAAAAAACCCCAATTCTTCCAAAATTCCTAATTTTTACCATGAAAGAACCAAGTTTAGGGCTAAGAATTTAATGGGTGATGATGGAAATAGAAGAAAATGAGTTACAGGGTACAAACCTATGAATTAGTGTTGAGTTTACCCTTCAAAATTGCACCTAGGTCGTGCTCTAATGGAGTGTTTGTGAAAAATGGGTAAAATCCCGCTTTGATTATGTTTTTAAGAGCTGGGAGACAGTGTTCATCGCAATTGTGTGAGCACTGTCGCGATCATGAAGAGTTGCTTACTAAAGACTTAGGCGATCACGAGTCCTTCATCGTGTTCATGAAGGCTACACCCCCTGGCCTTCGCGTCCGCGAACCCTTGCCCGCGTTCGCGATTAAGAGACGACTGACCTCTCTCCCAAGTCCCTAAAACATCGCGTTGGGCTGGTCACGTTCGCGAAGTGTAAATCCCCCATCGCTCCGTGTTCGCGAAGAAGAAAAGTTTCTCCCGGCCTATATCTCTTTTGTATCGCGAGAGTGACTATGTGATCTCGAAGTACAATGACCCATACACCAGATACAGCATCTCACACCAGATTTTCCTAAATCCAAACATCCCATAGACTATTCGAAACTCACCCGAGCCCTCGGGGCTCCAAACCAAACATGCACACAAGTCTAAGAATATCATACAAACTTGCTCGCGTGATCCAATCACCAAAATATAACACCTAGAACTACGAATTTAGCAACAAATCAAATGAAATTTTTAAGAAAGCTTTAGAATTTCTATATTCCGAAACGAGCGTTCGAATCACGTCAAGTTGACTCCGTTTCTTACCAAACTTCACAAACAAGTCATAAATACTATATTGAACCTGTACCGGACCCCGAAACCAAAACACGGGCCCGGTATCAAAAATGGCAAACATTAATGGATTCTTAATACCATTTAATATTAAAACTTTTAATTTTCAACAAAAATTCATATCTCGAGCTAAGGACCTCAGAATTCGATTCTGGGCATAGGCCTAGGTCCCATATTACAACAAGGACCCATCGAGACCGTCAGAACACGGGTCCAGGTTCGTTTACTCAAAACATTGAGTGAAGTCAACTCAAATCAATTTTTAAGGCAAAATTCTTATTTTTATCAACTTTCAACATAAAAGCTTTCCGAAAACACGCCCGGATTGCGCATGCAAATCGAGGAGGGTAAAAATGAGATTTTTAAGGCTAAAGAACACAGAATAGAATCTAAAATATAAGATGACCTTTTGGTTCATCACATCTAAGCAATGTAGAGAAGCCAATCCTAAGCAAAAGTTGCCTAAATGAAGATTACTAAGGAAAGTGTAACAACCCGATCGGTAGTTTTGAGAATTTAAGCTCCGTTTGGCGGCACATTGCCTTGAGAAGCTTTGAATTGGGTATATCGACATGCGTGCATGGTTGGATTCAGTTACCGGATGATTCAGAATCGAATTGGAAGATGGATTCTAGTTTTTGGAAGCTTAAGCGGTGAAATTTCACCGTAATTTGACTTTTGCAATATCGGGGTCGGAATGAGATTCTGAGAGTTGGCGCAGCTCCGTTATATCTTTTGGGACTTGTTTATAAAATTTGGCATCGTTCCGGGTTTGTTTGATTGGTTTCGGCACGAGTTTTTGAAGTTGGAAGATTTGGAAGTTCACAGTTTGATTCATGGTGTGATTCGTCGTTTCGACGTTGTTTGATGTAATTGGATACCTCGAGCAAGTCTGTGTTAGGTTATAAAGCTGGTTGGTTGGTTTAGACGAGGCCCTGGAGGCCTTGGGTGTGTTCAGATGGGCTACGGGCCATTTCCTTCTATTTTTGAACTGTTGTTTTCTGCTACATGGTTTCCTTCATCGCGTTCGCGTCCTCTCCTTCGCATTTGCGTAGTGTTAATTTAGAGGGTGGAATATTCCTTCTTCGTGTTCGCATTCATCCTCTTGCATTCGTGAAGTTCTTCCCTTTCCCTTCTATGCATTCGCGTTTGTTTAATCGCAATCGCGTAGTAGAAAGTGGGAGCTGGGCACTGGTGATTACTTCCTTTTTGTTTTCGCGTCTTTCTTCCCGCGTTCGTGAAGGTATGCCATCCCATTATTCACGTTCGCGTATTATTACCCGCGTTCGTGTAGTCCAGTCCTTGGACCATCAAATTGCCATCTCCGCGTTCGTGAGCCGTCTGTCGCATTCGTGAAGCTCACCCTGGCAGCCTTCATTTTTCCTTCTTCGCTAATGCGAGTCTTGTTCTGCGTTCGCGATGCTTTTGCATCTGGGTAGAATAAATAGTACTATATTCTGAGGTTTGCTATTTTTCACCATTTTGGAGTTCTAGAGCTCAGTTTTGGGTGATTATTCGTGGGCGTTTCAAGCAAATCATTGGAGTAAGTATTCTCTACCAGAATCTTACCATATTTCATGAATCCATTACTAATGTCATCATCTAATTAGTGAATTAAGTTAGGAATTTGGGAAAAATCTATGAAATCTTTCAAAATGTTAAAATCATGATTTGAAGGACAAATTGGTATCGGAACTTGATAAATTTGGTATTGTTGAATTCGTGCCGGAATGGGTGTTCGGATTTTGTAAATTTTGTCGGGTTCCGAGATTCGGCCCCGGGGAGTTAAATTTTGTTGACTTTTTGCAAATTGTATAAGAAACATAGCTTTGTTAATTGAAATTGTTTTCTCTTGCATTGTTTGATGTATTTAAATCATTTTTGGCTAGATTGAGCTGAGCGTTGATGAATTGGTAAAGGAAAAGCTAAACTGAGTATTAAATTGGACGGATTGAGGTAAGTATCTTGTTAACCTGTGTGGGGGACTCCCCCTTAGGATTTGATTCATCTATGTTAATTGTAGCTCGTGCATGCGAGGTGACGAGTGCGTACTCGGTCTTATTTGTGAAAAATTTGCCTTTAGGGTTCTTTGGTCCTTATGTTCATTAAGTGGGAAGTTCTCTGATATAATTTGGTTTCCTATTTTCTAGTTTTACCTTCATGCTCTATACGATGTTGTTAGCTTTTCTCTAACTCTTACTTGTTATTTGGCCCTTATTTGCCTTAATTGAAGTGATTTCCGTCCTTATTGTTTTGATGCTTCTTAATTTGTGAGTTCCTATATGACTTTGTGAAAATATGCTACATGTCCAATTGTTGTGGTAGCTGGTGAAGTTATCACGTGCCTTACATGTCTCGTTGTCCTTGTAAAGGTTGTTGTATTCCTTTTATTTTTACGTGATTCTCTTGTTTCCATGTACTCATACTCTTGGTAGTAGAAATTCTTATAAGCGTGTTGTTGATTTGTTGTTGTTGTTGATTTAAACTATTGTTTGGTGGGATCGAGTTGCACGCCGCAACAGGACGAATAAGGGTGATATATTGAGGAGGAATAAGGGAGAATTGATATTGTCTGGTGGGATCGGTTTGTACGCTGCAACAGGAGTAATAAGGGTGGATAGGTGGGATCGGGTTGCACACCGCAACAGGAGAAATAAGGGTAATATATTAAGGAGCAATAATGGTGGACTGGTGGGATCGGGTTGCGCGCTGCAACATATTATATTTATTATTATGATATTGATATGTCCGGTGGGATTGGTTTGCACGCCGCAACAGGAGAAACAAGGGTGGACTGATAAGGAGTAATAAGGGTGAATGTACATATCTTGTATTTGTATATCCTCTGTTTTACGGTATTGGCTTTAGTTGTTCAAGACTTTGATAATTTGTATTTCGGGTTTCACTGAGCTTTGAGGATCCGGTTATTGACATTGATTTATTGACTTGTCGTTGTTCCTTGAATTATTTTCCTGAAACTATTACTCTAGTGAATTAATTTTCAAAGTAAATTTACCGTTGATCCATTTCCTCATGTTCTATTAGGTTGTTAGTAATATAGTGATTTAAAATAAAGGAATTAATATTATTCTACTTTGTATATTTTTTAAATTTGAACTCGCTGTATATAAATATATATAGATTTCAATATTTCAAATTACAATAATTGTCATATTTATTTCGTTTAGTTTCTCAATTAAATTTCCTTAACCTGTTTGAGATTGAATCTTACTAAGAAAAGGAATATCTATTAAGTTTTAATTTAATAAATTCTATATTAAACATAATAATTTATTTGACGTTGTATTTTATTTGAAAAGAGTATTTTCCTCATTCAAATGATTTCTAAAAATAACTTCATCTTTTCTCATTGATTTTCTAATTGGTTTAGAAAATGTAATTTATTTATGTTATATAAATGAGACTCCTTGAACATCTTAATTGCATTGGTTACGGACATTATGTCTGGGTAGCACGTGGATTTTGTTGTGCAAAGTGAGATGGAAATATGTGGGCACAAGGTGCCATGTGTGCTAAAGGTTTGGAAATTGAGATTTATGATATGAGGCATCGAGGATTGTGTATTAGAAATGATGTGATTGATTGAATTAACATCGCCTTCTTTATTTGAGCACATTTTTACTTGTCTGTGTCCCATCTATGTTGGTGTTAATTTACTTGGTTATCTTTCATTACCATCCATGTTTCCCTTTATTGTCTCTATTGTTGTAGTTTGATCTCTCCCTGCTATTGCCATTACTTTGTTATCTTTATCTTGATAGTTTATTATCATATCTTGTTCAACTTGTTTGACCAGTAGGTGTCTTGATTGTTCCTCATCACTACTCCACCGAGATTAGTCTTGATACTTACTGGAAACCGCTGTGGTGTGCTCATACTAAACTTCTGCACAGTTTTGCACATATCCAGGTATTTGGTCGATAGGGGTTGTGCGGATCATTGCTGTGGAGACTCAAGGTAAACCAGTTGTTGCGTTCGCGGCCTCGGAGTCGCCTTCTGTTGTAATCATTTTCATTGTTTCCTTTTGTTCTGGAACAGTGATTTATTCATTTTGTATAACTACTCCTAGAAGGCTTATGACTTGTACTACTGGTTTTGGAAATTGTAATTGTTCAGAGTTATCTAAGTTGAAGTTAGTGAATATCAATGTTATTTCTGTTAATGTTAGGCTTACCTAGTTCAGATACTAGGTTCCATCACGACTCTTTCAGAGGGATTTTGGGTCTTGAAAAGTTGGTATCAGAGCTCTAGGTTCATAGATGCTACGAGTCATAAGCCGGTTTAGTAGGCTCTTGCATATTGGTACGGAGACGTCCGTACTTATCTTCGAGAAGCTATGGAAACTATTAAGAAATTTCACCTCTTTCATTCCTTATCGTGCGGCATTGATTCAACTCGAAGCATATATCATATGTCCCTTTTTTGCCTTCACTCTTGTATCATATTACGCACTCGATATCAACTATACGCCAACTATTCGTGATACGATGGATGGACTACGAGGGAGTCAGAGATGATCAAACATTGTCTCAATGTGTCGTCCAGACTAAGAAGGTAGTGAGAGGCTCTTCGGTTGTTCACATGGGGGTGCAGCGGGTTCAGGCATCTGACTGATTAGTACGAGCTTGGGAAGGTTTAAATTGGTTAACTAGTGGCCGCGATTGTAGTAGGGTCATGAGGTGGATGTTGATTTGGGGATAGTTGCTGGTATTGGAGACTATTTTGTTCGCATGAGGTTTCAACTCCGTGGAAGATGCATTTTTATCATTTAAGGCACTAGAGGGAGCAGATTTGACTGACACGAGAATGGACGTGCGCATAGTAGATGACTATGAGTACTGTGTGATTGGTGTTGTTCGGGCTAAAGGTTAGTTTTGCGGATCATCAGATGTTGTTTTGTATGGCTTCGCGCCAAGTGGGGGAGTCTATTAGCGGCAGTTAGATTGCAGAGTCAGGTGTTACATCAGTTTGGATCGTAGATGTGTATACGTATTTATGGTATTGGGAGGTTCCTCGAAATTTGCATATGATTAAGATATGAGATCTTGCATAGGATAATGTTGGGGCTTGCGGTGTTCCTACGACATTAATGAGTCTGCATTTAAGTATTCAAGGGAAGTTGGAGAAACATCCTCAGATTCATCGGAGGTCTATTCAGCATGGGTATCTTGGTTGCGGCATTACGGGGTGCTTCAGAGGAAATACAGTGGTTTGTGAGCTTTTGGGCTACGTGGTTCATGCTATGATTTTCTACATTGGGCTTTGGTTGGGATCATTGTGTATCGACAGGGAGAAGTATTATCCCAGGGGAAAGACGAGGAGTATTCGAAGAAATGGGCCAGCTTTGTCGTGTTGGGTCAGCATAACAATGAAAGTAGTTGGTCCTTTTTGAATGGGAATTATCTACCGGCATCTGTGGTAGTACTTTTGGGTTAGAAAGTTTGTGTGATTTGGTTGAGTTGAGGAGATGCGGTCCTGATAGCTTAGTTGCGTGCGTGCGGGCGAGTCTCGGATAGTTCCCGATGGTGTTGGCCACGGCTTGAATCGGCTGGTTGCTATAGGCATAAGAAATATGTTGTATATGGTCTTCTCCTGAATGAATATCAGATTAGGATTAGGTACTCTTGTGAGCTTGATATCATGGTTATGTTACCGGGTAGAATGGATATATTTGTGCCCCTAGCCTATGTTATGTGCTACTCACTTATGTTGTGATGGGCTGTGAGGTTGTATGATTATTCTCCACGCATGTTGTAATTCCATTCAGGCCTCATGGCGATGTGGGCGAGATATCCCTCGTGATGTTTTTTCGCTCATTGCACCTTGGTCGTGCTTGCTTTCTTCCATGTTTATTTATTTATTTCGTTTCATTTTCTCATAGTTATATTTGGGCACTCTACTGTGCTTGATATCAGTATTCATATGATCAGTGAACCTGAGAAATTTGGCTTGATGAGTATTGGAGCGGGCTGCACGCCACAACGGATGTTATGGGGGATACCTTTTCCTTGTGTTTAGTTGGTGCTTTGTTTTCCCTCTCTGGGATAAATTAATGAAAACTGTACTTTTGTTGTTACACATGTTGTACTTGCTAGATAATCCTTTTACCTTGATTTCCTTTTATTTTTCTTCATGCCTGGGCTATTGCTTGTTGGGTGTACGGACCCTGTTAGGTGAGAATCTGTGTGGTCCTGTGATGAGTTGTTAGCTGGGCTACTGGTATTGGCTGAAAGGAGGTTCTTAGACCGGAGGTTTGCTCTATCGTACCGGGGTGAGTGTTGTGATCTTATTGGTAGAGCTGAGTTAGTGGAAGATTTCAATTGGTATGATATATATTCGATATGTGATTTAGAGTTGAGGGTGAGACCCTCATGATCTCTTGTGATTCGATAGGTTTGAACTGGGGTGAGTACCGCGGTGGAAGTTGTATCAGGATGGGATCCTTGTGATTTGTTCATGTGCTTTAACTCTTCCCTTGTTAAATTATTTGTAGGTTAATATTGATAGAGAGTTGTGCATATCGGGCTTGTTTGATAGTTTCCTTATGTGTTTCTCTTTTCATATTTAGTCATTTTCGTTCTGTGCTTCTTGAGTTTTAGTTTGCGGGGTATGTACCTGGTGCTGTTAGTTGTTGCTTGGTGATTTGGGTGTCTAATTATGAGGTTTTCATGTTTCTTGCATAATTATCAGTGTTATGGAGGTTTGAAACAGAGTCCTATCGGATATGAGGCTAATTGTCGGTGCTGAAATGATTTCGGGCATTTTTTGTGATTAGAAGTGTTTATAAGCCTATGAGTGGTGTGTTATGGTGTGTGGTTGTACCTTGTGGGTGTAGGCATGGGTTGATGTAGCTGGTTGAGACCGATACTGGATACGGATTTAGAATCCGGTATTTTGGAAATGAATGGAAGGTGAGGATTTGAGGTATGAGACTTATCGGTGTTGGTAGAAAGACTAAATTGCAGTTGAGTTGGTGTCGTCAGGCTCATGTAGATTAGGGTGATGTGGGATCACCCGCGGATGTATGTGGAAGTGTGCATTCAGTGATTTGAAGACTTCGAGACGAATCTTGGCACGTTTGTTTTAAGAGGGGGAGAATGTAACGACCCGACCGATCGTCTTGAGAATTCAAGCTTTGTTTGGCGGCACATGGCCTTGAGCAGCTTCACATTGGGTATATCGACCTGCATGCATGGCTGGATTCAGTTACCGGATAATTCAGAATCGAATTGGAAGAAGGATTCTAGTTTTTGGAAGCTTAAGCGGTGAAATTTGACCGTAATTTGACTTTTGTGATATCGGGGTCGGAATGAGATTCCGAGAGTTGGCGCTGCTCCGCTATGTCTTTTGGGACTTGTCTGTAAAATTTGTTTCACGACCCGAATTTCCCACCGTCGGACGGTGATGGCGCCTATCATTAAACCGCTAGGCAAGCCAACGTGAATATTTAATTTACCTTATTCCTTTTATTATCTAATAACATGTGAAATACAACACTAACATAAGTAAAAGTACAAAATGAAGCAAGAAATATAAACTCAATTTAATGCCTTTACGAAATTTCACAAAAACCCATCCCAAAATTTTGGAGTCACAAATTCACGGACTGTCTATGAATAATACATATAAAGGTCTGAATGAAATAAGTAAATCTGTTTCTGAAATAACTAGAATAGAATACAAAAGAAGTAGGAGGGGACGTCAGGGCCTGCGGACGCCTGCAGGACTACCTCAGGGTCTCCACTAGATTGAAGACAACAACCTCGATCTATGGTCCGTAGGGTCCTACACCGGGATCTGCACGAAAGTGCAAAGTGTAGCATTAGCACAACCGACCACATGTACTGAGTAAGTGTTGAGCCTAACCTCGGCGAAGTAGTGACGAGGCTAGGACACGACAACCAAAGTCAACCTGTGTAGTTTAATAGTATACGGAGAAAAATAATACAACGAGAAATAAGAAGTTAAGCATAAAGGAAAAGGGGAACATGCTGAGGGGAGGAAATATCAAATAATGGAAATAACGAGGTAAGGCACAATTTAGATATCAATTTAAGAAACAGAATAGTAATACGAAAACAAGTGCATGGCATCACCCGTCGTGCTTTTACTCTCGTCCTCACCATCAGAATCGATATATTCAGCACGGTATCACCCTTCGTGCTTTTACCTCACAATATCATGGCACGACATTTATCCTTCGCGCATTATCTCTCATATCATGGCACGGCATCACCTTCGTGCTTTTAAAATCAAAATATCGGCACGACATCACCTTTCGTGCTTTTACACTCTTCCTCACCCAAACACATCAAAATGACAGCAATCTAACAAGGAAAAATAACGGAGTAAACAGAATTAACCATAACATCCCGGCAAGGGAGCCAACAGTGGAATCAATACCATCCCGGCAAGGGAAAAACAACTATAACCAATCTCACTTAGTGCATAAATTCACATAAACATATTCAACTGAAACCAATACTCAACACAGTTCAATATCAAGGAATTTCCACCAAAAAAGATAGCTATAAAGTGAAACTCAAGTATTACTTAACGAAAAATCACATAAATCACATTATTCGACTCACGGGCATACTTGACACTAACGTATAGGTACTCGTCACCTCACATATACGTTGAACATGATACTTACACATAGCAAATAGGACACAACACATATTCCCTCAAGCTAAGGTTAAGCCAAACACTTACCGCAAATTCCACGACCAAACTCAAGCCTCGATTACCGCTTTCCCTTTTGAATTTGACTCCAATTCACTTGTATCTAGACATATTCAACTCAATAACATCAATAAATGCCAAACAATTCCATCCCAACGCTTAATTATATGTTTTGCATCATTCTTCCCAAAAAGTAAAAAATCGACCCCGGGCCCGCTTGGTCAAAACACGAGGTTCGGACCAAAATCCAATCACCCATTCACCCACGAGCCCGAATATGTAATAAGTTTGGAATTCGACCCAAAGCGAGGTCTAAATTCCAATTATTCAAAAATCCCTAACTCTACCCAAATCCCTAATTTTCTACCCTTAAGAAAATGATTTAGGCCTAGAAATCTAATGGGTGTTAATGGAAAATGAATAAAATGAGATTAAGAACACATACCTATGGTTTTGTAGTGAAATCCCTCTTCAAAAATCGCCCTAGATTGAGTTTAAGTGAAAGAATTATGAAAATTCTGAAGAATCCCGTTTGTTTACTGTTTCTAAAAGACTGGGCAAAAAAATAGCCTATGCGTTTGCGACCAGGGCAGTGCGTTTGCATAGGCTCCCCACTCCTGCCCTTCGCGTTCGCATCACAAGGGATGCGTTCGCATAGTGTTAAAACTACCCAGCCCACATCTCCCTCTAAGGCACTGTGTTCGCGAGCCCCTGGCCGTGTTCGTATATTGCAAAATCTGCCCCTTCCCCATTTACCCTTCGCGATCGCGTGGAAAGACATGCGTTCGCATAGAACAAAAATGTACACACCAGATACAGCAACTTACACCAGATTTCCTAAGTACGAAACACCTCGACGCCTATCCGAAACTCACCCGAGCCCTCGGGGCTCCAAACCAAACATGCACACAACCTCAAAAACATCCTACGGACTTACTCGTGCGATCAAATCACCAAATTAACATCTTAAACAACGAATTTAACATTAAAATCAAAGAAAAAATCCAAAACTTCCAAAGTAACAAATTTCACAACTACAGGTCCGAATCACTTCAAATGACCTCCGTTTCTTACCAAATTTACAGACACAACTCAATATCATATTGAACCTGTACCGGGCTCCGGAACCAAAATACGGGCCAGATAACATAAATTTCAAATATAACCAAATTTCCAAAAACTCTTATATTTTCAGTAAAATAATTTCTTTCAAAAATTCATTTCTCGGGCTTGGGACCTCGGAATTCAATTCCGGGCATACGCCCAAGTCCCATATTTTCCTACGAACCCTCCGGGACCGTCGAATCACGGGTCCGGATCCGTTTACCTAAAATATTGACCAAAGTCAACTTAAATTCAATATTAAAGGCCAATTTAGCATTTTTCTCAGTTTTTCACATAGAATCTTCCCGGATAAACGCCCGGGCTGCGCACGTAAAATGAGGTGAGATAAAAGGAGGTTTTTAAGGCCTCGGAACACAATTTTGACTTATAAAATGAGAGATGACTTTTTGGGTCATCACAATTTGGCGTCGTTCCGGGTTTGTTTGATTGGTTTCGACACGAGTTTTCGAAGTTGGAAGATTTGGAAGTTCATAGTTCGATTCATGGTGCGATTCGTCATTTTGGTGTTGTTTGATGTGATTTGATACCTCGAGCAAGCCCGTGTTAGGTTATAGAACTGGTTGGTAAGTTTAGACGAGGTTCCGGAGGCCTCGGGTGTGTTTCAGATGGGCTACAGGCCATTTCCTTCTATTTTTGAACTGTTGTTTTCTGCTACTGGTTTCCTTCATCGCGTTCGTGTCCTCGCCTTTGCATTCGCGTAGTGTTAATTTAGAGGGTGTAATATTCCTTCTTCGCATTCGCATTCATCCTTTCGTGTTTGCGAAGTTCTGCCCTTTCCCTTCTTCGTGTTCGCGTTTGTTTAATCGCGATCGCATAGTAGAAAGTGGGTGTTGAGCACTGGTGACAACTTCCTCTTTGTGTTCGTGTATTTCTTCCCGCGTTCGCGAAGGAATTCCATCCCATTCTTCGCATTCACGTATTATTTCCCGCGTTCGCGTAACTCAGTCCTTGGACCATCAAATTTCCCCCTCCGCGTTCGCGAGCCATTTGTCGCATTCGCGAAGCTCACCCTAGCAACCTTCGTTTTTCCTTCTTC
This sequence comes from Nicotiana paniculata, assembly GCA_005239505.1. NCBI lineage: Eukaryota > Viridiplantae > Streptophyta > Magnoliopsida > Solanales > Solanaceae > Nicotiana > Nicotiana paniculata. The sequence goes on from ML365132.1 coordinate 64,914, forward strand.
GCGAACGCGAGTCTTCTTCTGTGTTTGCGAGTCTTCTTCTGCGTTCGCGATGCTTTAGCATCGAGGCTAAATAAATAGTACTCCATTCCAAGGGTTTGCCATTTTTGACCATTTTGGAGTTCTAGAGCTCGGTTTTGGGTGATTCTTCGTGGGCTTTTCAAGCAAATCATTGGGGTAAGTGTTCTCTACCCAAATCTTACCATATTTCATGGATCCATTACTAATATCATCATCTAATTAGTGAATTAAGTTGGGAATTTGGGGAAAATTTGTGAAATCTTTCAAAATGTAAAAATCATGATTTTTGAAGGACAAATTGGTATCAGAACTTGATAATTTTGGTGTTGTTGAACTGGAATGGGTGTTCGAATTTTGTAAATTTTGTCGGGTTCCGAGGTACGGGCCCAGGGAGTTGACTTTTGTTGACTTTTTGTAAATTGTATAAGAATCATAGCTTTGTTAATTGAAATTATTTTCTCTTACATTGTTTGATGTATTTAAGTCATTTTTGGTTAGATTGAGCCTAGCGTTGATGAATTGGTAAAGGAAAAGCTAAAATGAGTATTTAATTCGCTGGATTGAGGTAAGTATCTTGCCTAACCTGGTGTGGGGGACTCCCCCTTAGGATTTGAGTCCTCTATGTTAATTGTAGCCCGTGCATGCGAGGTGATGAGTGCGTGCTCGGTCTTATTTGTGGAAAATTTGCTTTTAAGGTTCTTGTTCATTAAGTGGAAAGTTCTCTGATATAATTTGGTTTCCTATTTTCTAGCTTTACCCTCATGATTTATACGATGTTGTTAGCTTTTCTCTAACTCTTGTTATTTGGCCCTTATTTGCCTTAATTGAAGTGATTGCCTTCCTTATTATTTTGATACTTCTTAATTGTGAATTCCTCTATGACTTTGTGCAAATATTCTACATGTCCAATTGTTATGGTTGTCGGTGAAGTTATCACGTGCCTTACATGTCTCGTTGTCCTTCTAAAAGTTGTTGTGTTACTTTGATATTTACGTGATTCTCTTGTTGTTGTGTACTCATACTCTTCATAGTAGAAATTCTTGTAATTGAGTTGTTGATTTATTGTTGTTGTTGTTGACTTAAACTATTGTTTGGAGGGATCGGGTTGCATGCCACAACAGGAGGAATAAGGTAGATATATTGAGGAGGAATAAGGGATAATTGATATTGTCTGGTGAGATCGGGTTGCACGCCACAACTGGAGTAATAAGGGTGAACATGTGGGATAGGGTTGCACGTCGTAACAGGAGAAATAAGGATAATATATTGAGGAGCAATAAGGGTGGACTGGTGGGATTGGGTTGCGCGCCGCAACATATTATATTTATTATTATGATATTGATATTGTTCGGTGGGATCGGGTTGCATACCCCAACAGGAGAAATAAGGGTGGACTGATAAGGAGTAATAAGGGGAATGTACATATCTTGTATTTGGTATCCTTAGTTTTACGGTATTGACTTTAGTTCATTTGTTCAAGACTTTGATAATTTGTATTTCGAGTTCCACTGAGTTTTGAGGATCCGGTTATTGACATTGATTTATTGACTTGTCGTTGTTCCTTGAATTATTTTCCTGAAACTATTACTCTGGTGAATTAATTTTCAAAGTAAATTTACTACGTTGAACCATTTCCTCATGTTCTGTTTGGTTGTTAGTAATATAGTGATTTAAAATAAAAGAATTAATGTTATCCTACTTTGTATATTTTTTAAATTTGAACTCGCCGTATATAAATATATATATATACATTTCAATATTTCAAATTCCAATAATTGTCATATTTTATTTCGATTAGCTTCTCAATTAAATGTCCTTAACCCGTTTGAGATTGAATCTTACTAAGAAAAGGAATATCTATTAAGTTTTAATTTAATAAATCTTATATTAAAAGGCAATAATTTATTCGATGTTGTATTTTATTTGAAAAGGGTATTTTCTTCATTCAAATGATTTTTAAAAATAACTTCATCTTTTCTCGCTGATTTCCTAATTGGTTTAGAAACTGTAATTTATTTTATGTTATATAAATGAGATTCCTTGAGCATCTTACTTGTATTGGTTACGAACATTATGTACTGTGTAGCACGTGGATTTTATTGTGCAAAGTGAGATGGAAATATGTGGGCACAAGGTGCCATGTGTGCTAAAGGTTTGGAAATTGAGATTTAAGATATGAGGCACCGAGGATTGAGATGGTCGGGATTGTGTATTAGAATGATGTGATTGATTGAGTTAACACCGCCTTCTTTATTTGAGCACATTTTTACTTGTCTGTGTCCCAGCTATGTTGGTGTTAATTTACTTGGTTATCTTCGTTACCATCCGTGTTTCCCTTTATTGTCTCTACTGTTGTAGTTTGATCTCTCCCTGCTATTGACATTACTATGTTATCTTTATCTTGATAATTTATTATCATATCCTGTTCAACTTATTTAACCAGTAGGTATCTTGATTGTTCCTCGTCACTACTCCACCGAGGTTAGTCTTGATACTTACTTGGCACTGTTATGGTGTGCTCATACTACACTTCTGTACATTTTTGTACAGATCCAGGTATTTGGTCGATAGTGGTTGTGCGGATCGTTATTGTGGAGACTCAAGGTAAAACCTACTGCTGCGTTTGCAGGCCTCAGAGTCGCCTTCTGTTGTAATCATTTTCATTGTTTCCTTTTGTTCTGGAATAGTGATGTATTCATTTTGTATAACTACTCTTAGAAGGCTTATGACTTGTACTACCGGTTTTGGGAATTATAATTGTTCAGAGTTATCTAAGTTGAAGTTAGTGAATATCAATATTATTTCTATTAATGTTAGGCTTACCTAGTTTAAAAACTAGGTGCCATCACGACTCCTTCGGAGGCATTTTGGATCGTAACAGAAAGACTATCGTATATCTGAAATCCTATTTTTTTTAGAAGTATGTGTTAATCAATGTATAAGAGTGAGTGCGATCAAGAAAAGATACAGATCTTCAATTTTTAGCTATGGGCTTTTCTGAATTTTCAACCTTCATTTTTTTTCAATTAAAATATTTTAACCACCAATCTTTAAGTTTTCTTGTCTTTTTCCCTTTGTCCTCTTGTTCACTTTTTAATATTATTTCCTTCAATATAATATTTCCTTCAATATAATATAGATGTAAGATACATAACAAAAATTTAATTAGTTCTTTCTCAAAAAAGGATACCTATCATAGCTGAATTATACATAAATTTTAATTAAAAATACCTATAGTAATGTATATTGTTCACAAATAAGGTCAGACACAAAGTTTGCACTAAATAAAGAATTATTATTTCAACTTAAAATTAATGTGTAAGATACAAAAGGAAAATTTAATTAATTCTTTCTCTAAAAAGGATACATACTATAACTTAATTATACACAAAATTTAATTAAAGATACCTGCAGTAATGTATATGTTACACAAAAAAGGTCAGATACGAAGTATGGACTAAATAAAGAATTATTATTTCAACTTAAAATTAAGGTATAAGATACAAATCAAAAATTTAATTGACTCTTTCTCAAAAAAAAAAAGGTACCTACCACAATTGCATTATACATAAAATTTTAATTAAAGATACCTACAGTAATATATATTATACCGAAATAAGGTCGGTTATAAAACTTGATCAATTAATTAATTAATTTGTCCCTAGCATAATTTGTCCCTACCATAATTTAGTTTGTCCCTACCATAATTGTACCAAAAAAGGTTAACTAAATTATACCACTATAAGTTATTTATTTTCCAGATCTAAATCTATATTTAATAATATAATACAGATTTGTATCATAAGTAAAAAAAATTCTTATTAACTACTATTTTCATTAATTATTTATAATTCAAATTTTTAGTGTTGTTTTAAAATTGCCAAGTGGCTTCTTTTTAGCTTGCCACTTGGCTTCACCACATGCTTCACTACCCTCCTTTTAATATAACTAGTTTTGGTACCGCGCGATGCGCGGACATAAATCATGTTAAATTGTGATGTAGGTTGTTTGAATCATGTGCAAATAACCTTAAATTATAAACCTCTCAGATAAAAATTATATAACATTAGATATTAATTATGAAGTAGGATATGAAATTATTGCTCAAATCTCGTAGCGCATAACCTTTTTTATATATATTTGTAGCAACCTAACCCCTTGATTTTAGACTTGCATTTCGTCAATATTAAAGAATATTAAACATATCATGTTGTTATATGTCTTGTTTGAGCACAATAGATCATATTATTTTAATAAATTTCTTACTATCACTTTATTTTTATCTAAAAGTTAAATATGTCTTATTCATCACATTATTTGTACACAAATTCTTTTCTCTTTTGTTTTTTTCTTATAGTTATTGTATTGTTTATTATTTAATATTATTGTACTATCATATGATATTTTATTAGCTTAATAATTAAATTAATATCTTGCTTATTATTTTTTTAACTGTCTTTAATAAATAGAAATATTTTGTTCTTAAAATTTGGTATATTTTTATGAGTGATCCTTTCATTCAAAATTTTTTGATTAATTAAATTTATTGTAATATTATTAAATATAATTATATTATTTAATTTATTTATTTTAAAATTAATTTAATGTATAAGTATCCTCACACTATGAATATTCTTATACATTCTCTTCCCTGCTATAATTTAATTAGTTTTTACATAAATTATTTTACCTATAACCAAAATAATATCATATTTTATTTTAAATTGTAAAATTGATGTAGTCAAAAATATTAATACATAAGTTATTTGATGATTATGTTCTAAATGTATTGAGTTCTCTTATCATTATTTTTTCTTTAGATGCAGTTAAGTTTCTTTTTTTTAGCTTTAAGATATAAATTTAATTTTTAATTTTTATTAATAAAATTACCTATTAGAAAGTTATTTTATATTCTTAAAATTTTATTTTAATATTAGAAAAATAATATTTTTATTGTTTGAACATATTATATGTATGTAGTAATATGTTTATTGTAATTTTATTTCTTTCCGATATTTTCCAAAATAAAAAATTATGAAATAAAAAAATCTCAAATTCAAATAATTCTTATCATTCTATTTTCTAAATTGAAACGCAATTTCATAAAATTATGCTATGCGTTCAAATTTATACTAACTACACTCGATCATAGAAACATATTTTCTTAGTTGTTTGAACGCATTATATCTAAATGGTGTGCTTTTAAACATAAACTAACTGCACACAATTCAAATATTAATCACAAAAATATATGTTCTTAATTGTTTGAACCCATTATATCTGAATGTTGTAATAATATTTACGTATAAAATATTCGTTTGCCCAATTTATCAATATTAATATGACATTATTATTCTTGTTATTAAATTATACTTTACTAATTATTTTAAGTTTTTTCTTACCTTATAAATAATTTATATACTTTATATAAGATCTTAATTTTCCCCTTGAATTTATTTAATTTTTAAAATTAATAAATATTTAATATCTTAAGTAAATTCTAATTTTATTTTAACTTAAAGTATAAATAGTCACAGGTTATCTCAACCTACATCTTTCTTTATTTTTTTATTTTTTTCTATTATAATTTTTAGTTAATTTTTTACCTCCATATTTCTAGCTAATGTAGAAAAAAAATCTATGGGTGGATCAATATAGATATAAATATAGACGCTACAAATACACATATAAATATAATTTAAATGTAGATATATAGATTAGATTTGTCTAAGATTTATTTATATTGAGTATAAGATTTATTAAACTACTTCCATTAATTATGTTTCTATTTATAATTCAAATTTTTAATGTTCTCTTAAAATTGCCAAGTGGCTTCTTTTTAGCTTGCAACTTGGCTTAACCACATGCTTCACTACTTTTCTTTTAATATAATATAGATGATTTATAAATATCCTCACATTATCTCTAATTTATTTCTATTATTCAATATTTTTAGTTTTTGATTTTATCTATTAGACTTGAGTTACACTGACCTTTTCATATTATGACTTTTCTTATCATAATATAAAAAACTTTCTCATCTCAAATTTAAATAAGTTTTACCATTTTTTTCAATGATAAAAAATCCCAAAAAAAATTCTCTATTTATTTTTTATTTTTGATATTATATTATTCAATACCTAATATTATATGTAACGACCCGACCGGTCGTTTCGCGTTCTAGAACCCCGTGTCCCTAAATGAGACTTCCCGTAGTTGCTTTTACCGATTTATGACTTGCGGGGACGGGTGGTTCGAGGTTTTGAGGAGTTTGGATGGTATAGGAATGCTTCGTTCCTTAAGGTTGGCTTTTAAGGCCAAGTTTGACTTCGGTCAACATTTTTAGTAAACAACCTCGGGATCGAGATTCGAAGGTTCTTGTAGGTTCGTATGATGATTTCGGACTTGGGCGTGTGTTCGGAACGGGTTTTGGATGACCCAGGGGCGTTTCGGCACCTAATAGTGAATTAAGGTTTCCTTAAGTTCAAACTTGAGGTTTGGAACTTGTTTTATGTTATCGAGATCCAAACGGAATTCCGAGATCGGAAATAGTTCCATTATGTCATTTATGACTTGCTCGCAAAATTTGGTGTCAATCCGAGTAGTATAGGTAGGTTCGGCGTATTGAAAGCGAATTCAAGAGCTTAAAGTTCTTAAGTTTGATCCAATAGGTTTTGGGGTATGATTTTTAGATTTAGCATTGTTTCGGACATTCTGAAGGCTCGAGCGAGTCCGTATTATGATTTATGACTTGTTGGTATATTTGGACGGGGTCTCGGGTGGGCCCAGATACCATTCGGGCATCGAGCGAGGAAAAAACCAGCCTTAAATGACTGTTGGTGCACTAGATCTGGTGCGGTAAGTCGCAGGTGCGAGACCGCTTCTACGGTTCCATCCTTGTAGGTGCGGTTCCTGAGGGAGTTGCCCATTTCCTCAGATGCGGACTCCTTTTCGCATAAGCGGAGCCGCAGGTGCGGACTCCGCTCCGTAGGTGCGAAGCCAGGCCCCCTTCCCTTTCTCCGCATATGCGAGATTTTTCTCGCAGACCGCAGGTGCGGTCCTAGAGCCGCAGGTGCGAAAAGCCTGTAGGCAGTGAGCTTCGTTTTAAATACGGGACTTATCCACTTTTGAACACTTTTATTCATCTTTGGGCGATTTTGAGAGCATGCAAGGAAGGTACTCGACCTAGATACTGTAAGGTAAGTAATTCCTACTATAAAATTAGATTAATACTTGAATTTTTAGGTAGATTAACACATCAAGTTAGTGGAAATTATGGGTTTAAAGTAAAACCTAGGTTTTTGACAAAAATGAGAAATTACCAAGAAATTTGTTAAGGAATCATACAAAAACTATATAATATTGATCCTTAGGCCATGGGTGATAGTTTCCTCCAAAAATATTCGGCCTAGAGGTGTATTTTAGGATTTCCCAATTTAGGTTGAAATGACCATTTAAGTAGGACAATTAAGGCCTTTGGAGTATAGACTGATTTATTTATGCAACATTTGACTAGTTTCGAGTCCTTGGGCGACGAGTTTGGAGTTTCGGGCGCATTCTTGACCCGGGAAATAGACTTTACACGAAGTAAGTCTTCTTTCTAACCTTGTAAGAGGGAATTTTCCCCATAGGTGAAATAAATGATTATGTGTTATTGTTTGTGGGGGGCTACGTACGCGCGAGGTGACAAGAGTCTGTGCATAGTGACTATTATTGTTATGTCCGGGTAGTTAGGCCCACACCATGCCATGTGAATTTCATTAACTTGAGTTATATGCGTTGCAACTTCATTGTATGCAACTTTGTTTCAAGAAAAACCGAGAATTTGGTGTTTTAAAAGAATTGTTATTTTGAAAGGATTTAAGAAAGATGTTGTGTGTGCTTGCGACCGCTTCACAATCTAGATCCCGCGAGCGGAGTGATTCTTTCCCCTACTCTCATGGGAGCGGGTCATACGCCACAGCAGGTTAATAGATGCATTTATGGTTCGCGTCGTTCGACCCTTCGGCAGTGCACAGTTATTATTATTATGTTGGCCCAGGCCAGATGTCCTTATTCCATTATGTGCATGCTATTTGCCTGATGTTTTTATGACTGTTGAGCTATGAAATATCCTGGAAGAACGAACTGAAAACTTGTATATTGGTGCTTCACCACGTATTTGGATTTTGATTATGATTCGATATTTATTTTCTTACTATCCATGCTTACTGTTGTCCTTTTTTAAAATATCACTTAAATATACTGTTTGGACCCTAGTAAGTGTCAAGTCGACCTCTCGTCACTACTTCTTCGAGATTATGCGGGACACTTATTGGGTACATATTGTTTATGTACTCATGTTACGCTCTGTACTTAATTGTACAGGTTCTGAGGCAGGTGCATCTGGGTACCAGTCCGGAGCTCATACCTGATTTATACCTGGTCGAGGCTTCACGGTGAGTTGCTTCTCTTGGCGACTCCCAGCAGCACTTTGGAACTATTCTTTTTCCATTTTTGTCTATACTTACTCAGACAGTAGGACAGACTTTTATTCTTTTGATATTATTCTATTAGATGCCTGTAGACTTGTGACACTAGTTCCTGGCACACATGCTAGTAGACATTATTTTTGGGATGTAATCGTTAATTATGACTTCATGCTTATTTATTTTGCATAAAGTTGCCTAAGTTATCAGTTTCTACTTAATGTCTCAAAACTAAGTTAAGCAAGTGTTGAAAATGTTTTTTAGTAAACTACATGAAACTACTAGTAGATTGGGGTTTACTTGCCTGACTGTGGTGTTAGGCGACATCGTGACCTGGGTTAGGATTTGGGTCATGACAACATGGTATTAGAGCCCTAGGTTCACGTAGGTCTCACAAGTTACGGGCAAACCCAATAGAGTCTTGCGGATCAGTACGGATACGTTTGTATTTATCTTCGGGAGGCTATAGGGTGTTAGGAAATCTCTCTTTATTCATCTTCTATCATGCAGTCGATGGTATACTAAATCTCACTCTTCTATTCTCTCAGAGATGGTGAGGACGCGTGTAGCTAACGTTCCGGACCAGGGAGGGGCTGCTACCCCCATCATCTGAGGTCGTGGCAGAAGACGGGGGAGGGCATCGGCCCGAGGTAGGGAACGAGGGCGTCCCAAAGCTGTACCAGTTACACCCCCAGCGGATCCAGTAGAGGATCCCATCACTGAGGAGCAGGGCGAGGTGCCCGCAGTAGATCCTGCCCCTTTGGACTTTATGACAGCGCCAGGATTTCAGGAGGTCATGGGCCGTATGATGCGGTTCATGGACACCATGACTCAGGCTAGTTTATTTCCAGCAGATCCGGCCACATCTCAGGCGGTAGGGGGAGCACAGAACCCTACTGTGTAGGACGACGTACATGCAGCAACAGTATATCAGACCCTGGGTACACTGCCCGTGGGAGGAGTCCAGCCAGCAGCAGCAACGCCTGAGGTCAGACCAGCTGCGGATGGTGATCTGCAGAAGTTATTAGACAGGTGGACCAGACTGCACCCTCCTGTCTACGGAGGCGAGCTTCATGAGGATGCACAGGACTTTATTGATAGGTGCAAGGACAGAATGCACATCATGAGGATACTGGAGTCTCATGGAGTTGACTTTACTACTTTTCAGCTAGAGGGCAGGGCCCGTAGATGGTGGCAGCACTATATTCTTGGCAAACCGGCAGATTCCCCTCCCATCACTTGGGAACAATTCACTCGGCTATTACTGGACCGGTATATTCCACCCTCTGAGAGGGAAGAGCTGCGGTATCAGTTTGAGCAACTGGAGCAGGGTCAGATGTCAGTCATCGACTACAAGGATAGGTTTTCTGAGTTGTCTTGTCATGCACTCATGATACTTCCTACTGACCCAGAGAGAGTGCGGAGATTGGTAGCTGGGTTGCATCCAGGTATTAGGGTCAACATGGCCCGAAAAGTCGAGATGAGGACTCCTTATCAGCTCGTGGTAGAGATTAATCGCAGAATCGAGGGTTATCGATCGAGGAGCAGAGAACAGGGGCAGCAGGATAAGAGAGCTAGATTTTCTAGGGATTTCAGAGGTGCTCCAGCTAGGGGCAGAGGTCAGTTTGGTAGGGGCCAGCCCAGTAGGCCCCCATATTCAGTACCCCCACCACCTCCACGAGCTGTTCCAGCGAGGCCTTATTTCAATGCCATGCCGGAGAGTTCTTACCGCCCGCCAGCTATTCAGGGTTCATCCGGCGGGTATTCTGGTCATCAGGGGTCTCCATCCCTTACTTCAGTGCTATGGGCGAGAGTTCACATCGCCCTCCAACTATTCAGGGTTCTTCTTCAGGGCAACATGCCATGGTGCCAGGAGGTTGTTATGAGTGTGGGATCCAGGTCACATGAAAAGGCATTGTCCCAGGCTTCGGGCAAGGCAGTGCAACAGGGTCACCAGCCTATGAGATCAGCACCATCGGTTTGGCCACCCGGAGGTGGAGGACAGGTTGGTAGGGGTCTTCCCAGAGGTGGAGGCCAGGCAGGGGGAGCCCAGTTAGCTCCTGTTTATTCCAGTGGAGGTCATTCATCCGGTGTTCCAGCCAGATTCTATGATATTCCGGCCATATCAGATGCAGTGGCCTTAGATGTCGCGATCACAAGTATTATTTCAGTATGCGATAGAGATTCATCGGTATTATTTGATCCATGGTCCACTTAATCATATGTATCGGCCTTATTTTCTCATTCCCTGGATATTCCTCGTGAGTCCTTGGGTACTCATGTTTATGTGTCCACTCTCGTGGGCGATTTTGTGGTTGTGGACCGGATTTATCGGTCCTGTGTCGTTACATTCCGTGGGTTCGAGTCCATAGAGGACCTCCTGTTTCTTGATATGGTTGATTTTGAGGTCATCCTGGGCATGGATTGGTTGTCTCCCTATCATTCCATTCTATATTTCCATGCCAAGACTGTTACTCTATCCATGCCCGAGTTACCAAGATTGGAGTGGAGTGGTTCCTCAACTAGTGCCGCTAATCGGGTTATTTCTTTCCTGAAGGCTCGACATATGGTCGAGAAGGGTTGTTTGTCTTATCTTGCGTATGTGTGGGACACCACCGCCGAATCTCCGACGATTGATTCAGTCCCAATAGTTCGAGAGTTTGATGATGTATTCCCTTCAGACCTTCCAGGCATGCCACCAGATCGTGACATTGATTTTTGTATTGACTTAGCTCCAGGCACCCAGCCTATATCTATTTCCCTGTACCGTATGGCTCCGAAATAATTGAGGGAACTGAAAGAACAGCTGGAGAAGTTGTTGGCTAAGGGGTTTATCATACCGAGTGTATCCTCTTAGGGTGCTCCAATGTTATTTGTGAAGAAAAAGGATGGGACTATGCAGATGTCTATTGATTACCGCCAGTTGAACACGGTCACCATAAAACACAAGTTCCCGTTTCCGCGTATCGATGATTTGTTTGACCGGTTATAGGGTGCTCGGGTGTTTTCTAAGATTGACTTGAGATTGGGGTACCATCATCTGAAGATTCGGGACTCGGATGTTCCCAAGACGGCCTTTCGTACGAGATATGGGCATTATGAGTTCCTGGTGATGTCCTTTGGCTTGACTAATGCCCCAGCAACATTTATGGACTTGATGAACAGGGTGTTCAAGCCTTATATTGATTATTTTGTCATCGTCTTCATTGATGACCTTCTGATTTACTCACGTAGCCTGGGGGAGCACGAGCAGCATTTGAGAGTTGTGCTCCAGACTTTGCGAGAACAGAAGTTGTATGCTAAGTACTCCAAGTGTGAGTTTTGGTTGGAATCTATGGCATTCTTGGGGCATGTGGTATCTCGGGAGGGTATCAAGGTTGATCCTCATAAGATTGAGGTAGTTCAGAGTTGGCCACGCCCTACTTCAGCTATAGAGATCAGGAGCTTCTTGGGTCTAGCAGGTTATTATCGCTGATTTGTGGAGAGCTTTTCATCCATTGCAGCTCCTCTGACAAGATTGACTCAGAAGAATGCCCCATTCCGATGGTCCGACCAGTGTGAGGCGAGCTTTCAGCAGCTCAAGACAGCATTGACCTCAGCCTCAGTGTTGATGTAGGAGGGTCGAGTTATTGCATATGCTTCACGACAGTTGAAGGTTCATGAGAAGAATTACCCTATGCACGATCTGGAGTTGGCGGCGATTGTTCATGCTCTTAAGATTTGGAGACACTACTTGTATGGGTTGCCTTGTGGGGTTTATACAGATCACCGCAGTTTGCAGCACTTTTTCAAGCAAAGGGATCTTAATTTGAGGCAGCGTAGGTGGCTTGAGTTGCTGAAGGATTACGAAATCACCATTCTTTATCATCCGAGCAAGGCAAACGTGGTTGCAGATACCTTAAGCAGGAAGGCAGAGAGTGTGGGTAGTTTGGCTTTCATTTCAGAAGAGGAGAGACCTCTAGATTTGGACATTCAATCCTTGGCTAATCGCCTGCTGAGGTTGGACCTTTCAGAGCCTAGCCGAGTTCTTGCACAGGTGGTTGCTCAGTCTTCATTATTGGGGGAGATCCAGGTTCAGCAGTTTGATGATCCGCGCCTGGCAGAGATGCGGGAGACAGTGGTACAGGGTGGTACCAAGTAGGTTTCTATTGGCGAGGATGGTGTTATGAGACTTCAGGGTCGCTTATGTGTCCCCAATGTTGATGTCCTGAGGGAGAGGATTCTAGAAGAGGCTCATAGTTCACTGTATTCTATTCATCCTAGTGCTATGAAGATGTATCGTGATTTGAGGGAGCATTTCTGGTGGAGGCATATAAAGAAAGACATAGTAGAGTATGTGGCTAGGTGTCTAAATTGCTAGCAGGTTAAGTATAATCACTAGAGGCCTACTTCAGCAGATGCCTATACCTGAGTGGAAATGGGAGCGCATCACCATGGACTTCGTAGTTGGATTGCCTCGAACTTTGCAGAAGGTTGATGCGATTTAGGTTATTGTGGACAGGTTGACCAAGTCGGCACATTTCATTCCAGTAGCTACTACTTATACTTCTGAGAGGTTGGCCCAGATCTACATTGGGGAGATAGTTCGGTTGCACGGTGTGCCCTTGTCCATTGTATCAGATTGAGGTCCTCAGTTAACCTTGCATTTCTGGAGAGCCGTACAGAGTGAGTTAGGCACCCGGGTAGAGCTCAGCACAACATTCCACCCTCAGACCGACGGGTAGTCGGAGCGGACATTTCAGATATTGGAGGACATGCTCAGGGCATGTGTGATTGACTTTGGAGGATAGTGGTACTAGTTCTTGCCTTTGGCCGAGCTGGCTTATAATAATAGTTATCAGTTCAGCATTGAGATGGATCCATTTGAGGCCTTGTATGGTCGTCGATGTCGTTCTCCCATCGGGTGGTTTGAGCCTGGCGAGGCTAAGCTATATGGAACCGATCTGGTGAAGGATGCTTTGGAGAAGGTAAAGTTGATTCTAGAGATACTTCGCACAGCACAATCCAGACAGAAGAGTTACGCGGATCAGAAGGCGCATGATGTATCATTTATGGAGGGCGAGAAGGTTCTTTTGAAGGTCTCATCGATGAAGGGTATTATGAGGTTTGGGAAGAAGCGCAAGCTGAGCCCAAGGTTTATAAGCCCATTTGAGGTGTTGAGAAGAGTTGGGGAGGTTGCTTATGACTTTCTTTACCTCCAATTTTATCAGGGGTTCATCTGGTATTTCATGTGTCTATGCTCTGGAGATACCACGCCGACTTCTCTCACGTGATAGATTTCAGCACCATTCAGTTGGATGAGAGGTTGGGCTACGAGGAGGATCCAGTTGCTATTATTGACAGGCAGTATCGCCAGTTGAGGTCCAAGAGGGTTTCCACCATAAAGGTCCAATGGAGGGGCCAACCAGTCGAGAAAGCGACTTGGGAGTCCGAGGAGGACATGCGGAGCAGATATCCACACTTATTTAGCACTCCAGGTATGATTCTAGACCCGTTCGAGGACAAATTTGTTTAATAGGTGGAGAATGTAACGACCCGACCGGTCGTTTCGCGTTCTAGAACTCCCTGCCCCTAAATAAGACTTCCCGTAGTTGCTTTTACCGATTTATGACTTGCGGGGATGGGTGGTTCGAGGTTTTGACGAGTTTGAAGTGGTATAGGAACTCTTTGTTCCTTAAGGTTGGCCTTTAAGGCCAAGTTTGACTTCGGTCAACATTTTTAGTAAACGACCTCGTGATCGATATTCGAAGGTTCCTGTAGGTTCGTATGATGATTTTGGACTTGGGCGTGTGTTCGGAACGGGTTTTGGATGACCCAGGGGCGTTTCGGCGCCTAATAGTGAATTAAGGTTTCCTTAACTTCAAACTTGAGGTTTGGAACGTGTTTTTGTGTTATCGAGATCCAAACGGAATTTCGAGACCGGGAATAGTTCTGTTATGTCATTTATGACTTGCTCGCAAAATTTGGTGTCATTATGAGTAGTATAGGTAGGTTCGGCGTATTGAAAGCGAATTCAACAACTTAAAGTTTGATTTAATAGGTTTTGGGGTATGATTTTTATATTTAGCATTGTTTCGAATGTTTTGTAGGCTCGAGCGAGTCCGTATTATGATTTAGGACTTGTTGGTATATTTGGACGGGGTCTCGGGTGGGCCCAGATGCCATTCGGGCATCGAGCGAGGCAAAAACTAGCCTTAAATGACTACTGGTGCATGAGCTCTGGTGAGACCGCACCTCCGGAGGGCAAGTCACAGGTGCGAGACAGCTTCTGCGGTCCCAGCCTCGCAGGTGCGACTCCTGAGGGAGCTGCCCATTTCCGCAGATGCGGACTCCTTTTCGCAGAAGCAGAGCCGCAGGTGCGGACTCCGCTCTACAGGTGCGAAGCCAGGCCCCCTTCTCCTTCTCCGCAGATGCAATATTTTTCTCGCAGATGCGAGACCGCATGTGTGGTCCTACAGCCGCAGGTACGAAAAGCCTGTAGGCAGTGAGCTTCGTTTTAAATACGAGACTTATCCATTTTTAAACACTTTTCTTCATCTTTGGGCGATTTTGAGAGCATGCAAAGAAGGTATTCGACCTAGCTACTGTAAGGTAAGTAATTCCTACTATATATTTAGCTTAATACTTGAATTCTTAGGTAGATTAACACATCAAATTAGTGGACATTATGGGTTTAAAGTAAAACCTAGGTTTTTGACAAAAATGGGAAATTACCAAGAAATTTGTTAAGGAATCATACAAAAACTATATAATATTGATCCTTAGGCCATGGGTGATAGTTTCCTCCAAAAATTTTCGGAATCCGAGCATGTGGGCCTAGGGGTGTATTTTAGGATTTTCCCAATTTAGGTTGAAATGATCATTTAAGTAGGAGAATTAAGGCCTTTGGAGTATAGACTGATTTATTTATGCAATATTTGACTAGTTTCGAGTCCTTAGGCGACGAGTTTGGAGTTTCGGGCGCATTCTTGACCCGGGAAGTAGACTTGACACGAGGCAAGTCTCCTTTCCAACCTTGTAAGAGGGAATTTTTCTCATAGGTGAAATAAATGATTATGTGTTATTGTTTGTGGGGGGCTATGTACGTGCGAGGTGACGAGAGTCCGTGCGTAGTGACTATTATTGTTATGTCTGGGTAGTTAGGCACAAACCATGCCATGTTAATTTCATTAACTTGAGTTATATGCTTTGTAACTTCATTGTATGCAACTTTGTTTCAAGAAAAACCGAGAATTTGGTGTTTTAAAAGAATTTTTATTTGGAAAGGATTTAAGAAAGATGTTGTGTGTGCATGCGACCGCTTTGAGATTTATATCCCGCAAGCAGAGTGATTCTTTCCCCTACTCTCATAGGAGCGGGTCGTACGCCACATCAGGTTAATAGATGCATCTATGGTTCGCGAAGTTCGACCATTCGGCAGTGCACAATTATTATCATTATGTTGGCCCAGGCCGGATGTCCTTATTCCACTATGAGCATGTTATTTGCCTGATGTTTTTATGACTGTTCAGCTGTGAAATATCCTGGAAGAACGAACTGAAAACTTGTATATTGGTGCTTCACCACGTATTTGGATTTTGATTACGATACGATATTTATTTATAAACTATCCATGCTTACATGTTGTCCTCTTTTAAAATATCACCTAAATATACTGTTTGGATCATAGTAAGTGTCAAGTCGACCTCTCGTAACTACCTCTTCAAGATTAGGCAGGACACTTACTGGGTACATATTGTTTATGTACTCATTCTACGCTCTGTACTTAATTGTACAGGTTATGAGGCAGGTGCATCTGGGTACCACTGCGAGCAGCGCTTTGGAACTATTCTTTTGCCATTTCATTATGTACTTACTCAGACAGTAGGACAGATTTTTATTCTTTTGATATTATTCTATTAGATGCATGTAGACTTGTGACACTAGTTCCTGGCACACACGCTAGTAGACATTATTTTTGGGATGTAATCGTTAATTATGACTTCATGATTATTTATTTCGCATAAAGTTGCGTAAGTTATCCGTTTCTACTTAATGTCTGAAAACTAAGTTAAGAAAGTGTTGAAATTTTTTTTGGTAAACTACATGAAACTCACTAGTAGATTGAGGTTGGCTTGCCTGACTGCGGTGTTGGACGCCATCGCGACCTGGGTTAGGATTTGGGTTGTGACAATTATATTGTCATGTGGATTTTTTTAGCTTGTTTGAATTTAATATCTATTTCTACCAAAGTCATTCTAATATAATATAGATAAAAATTCAAAAACTTTCTCAAATTCAAATAACTTTTATTATTCTATTTTCTAAATTTGACTGAATTTTTAAAAAGTTATGTTATGGTTTCAAACTTAAACTAACTGCACTCAATTCAAATATTAATCACAAAAAAATATTTTCTTAATTGTTTGAACCCATTATATCTGAATGTTGTAATAATATTTACGTATGAAATATGTGTTTGCTCGATTTATCAATATTAATATGACATTATTATTCTTGTTATTAAATTATACTTTACTAATTATTTTAATTTTTTTCTTACCTTATAAATAATTTATATAATTTATATACGATCTTATTTTGCCGGTTGAATTAATTTAATTTTAAACTTAATAAATATTTAATATATTAAGTAAATTTTAATTTATTTTAACTTACTCCAAAGTACAAATAGTCGCAGGTTATCTCAATCTACGTCTTTCTATATTTTTTTATTTTCTTCTTGTATAATTTTTTGTTGATTTTTTACCTCCATATTTCTAGCTAATATAGAAAAAAATCTATGGGTGGATCAATATAGATATAAATATAGATATAGCTACAAATATGCATATAAATATAAATTTAAATGTAGATATATAGAATAGATTTGTCTAAAATTTATTTAGATTGAGTATTAGATTTATTAAATTACTTCCATTAATTATGTTTTCATTTATAATTCAAAGTTTTAATGTTGTCTTAAAATTGCCAAGTGGCTTATTTTTAGCTTGCCACTTGGTTTAACCACATGCTTCACTACTTTATTTTTAATATAATATATAGATATAGATATAGATGTATACTCATTAATTGATGTCTATACAATTAATTACCATATCAATTTATACCTAAATTTTAATCTTTTTTTTATTTATATAAAAAGTCCTTAACGTAAGTGCTCTAGTAGTCGAAACTTTTACCTAAATATCTAGAGATACTTACTCGGTTAAAATTGTTATTAAGATTTCTCTTACGAATTTGTTAAATTACATAGCTTAAATAAGGAAAAAAGTTGTACATAAAATTTATTTGATTTCAAATTTTTAAATATTAGAAAAATAACTATTTTGTTATAAATAGAATTTTATTTAAGGTGAATGCAAATATTTTATAGAGATCTTAGGGATTTTACTTGGTGGCTAAGTCACTTTCCTTATAACTAAAGGAGTCCTACTCCATTGTAATTCATCCCAAAATTCAATAAGAATTTCCTCCCTCTCTTTCTCTGCAATATTGTTCTTCTTCTTTTATTGTTTTATTACACATTATCAGCACGAGACTCTAATTAATTGAGTAGAAGCTTTGGGATTGAGCATAATGATTGTCAATTGTTCCATGAACTTCCTTCATGATTAAATTCTGGATTTAAGATAAGTATTTTACTTTATTTTTCTGTTTTAAATTCTTGAAATTCTATAATTTGATTTTAAATGCAAGCAAAGACAATAAACTTTGATTATAACTCTTATATAGTTTGTAAGAAATTATAACTACCTGAAGTGGTAAAATTTATATGCCTTGCCATGATCAAATTCATGTATGATTATGTAACGACCAGGTCTGTCATTACGTAAAACCTGCATTTCTAATTACTATTCTTGACTTGTCATAGGTTGGTTATTCTATTATTGATGTGTTAGAGTCGATAGGCTTGAAATCGGAATGGTTAAATCAGAATTCAGTAACTTAGTCTTTAAAAGATAGCCTTATAATGGGAAAAGTCAACTGAGTGTTGACTTTTTGGTACACGACCTCGGAATGCGGATTTTATGGCTCGGATAGCTTCGTTAGGTGATTTGGGACTTAGGATTGTGTTCGGAATATTTTTGTGATGTCCGGTATAGAATTAGGCTTGAATTGGCGAACGTATGTTTTTGGTGATTTCCGGTCGGCAGTGCAAAATAGGCTATCGGGGTCTGAATAAAATTACGGAAGTTGGAACAGGTTCGTAATGTTATTTTGGATGTGTTTGCAAAATTTTAGGTCAATCGGAGTTGTTTTGGATAGTTTCGGTATCATTGGTGGATTTTAGAAATTTCAAAGTTCTTAGGCTTAAATCCGATGTAAATTTGGTGTTTTGATGTTAGTTTTGGTATTTTGAGAGTGAAACTAAGTTTGAATGATGTTATGAGATGTGTTGGTAACTTTGGTTGGGGTCCTAAGGGGCTCGGGATTTGAGTTCAGGTGATTAACAGGCATTATTGGACTGAAAAACACTGATGTTTCCGGTGTTTTCACAGCTGAAAGTTGTTCACTGCGATCGCGTAGGTAGGCGTGCGATCGCGTAGGGTTAAAGACCAGGGTGAATTTGTTAAGTGCGATCGCAGAATACGGGTCGCGATCGCGTAGCTTGAGGGGTCAGTTCAGTGCGATCGCGTGGAGTTCATCGTGGTCGCGTAGAGGAAACCTGGGCGCGTGGGGTTGGCTGGCGATTGCACTGTGCGATCACATGCACAGTGCTGCGATCGCGGAGGTCAGGAGCATTGGTCTATTCGATCGCGTGGCTTGGACCGCGATCGCGGAGAGGAAATCACTGGGCATATTTAAACAAACCCTTCCGCAACTTAAACCTTATTTTACACTATTGTTAGGCGGAATAGAGCTTTTTGAACGAATTTGAAGGAGAAAATCAGTGGGTTGCTTAGAAGTAAGTAATTTAATTATTAAAACTCATTTATGGGTGATTATAGACTATAATCTCAGCGTTTAATTCATGAAAAATAGTAGAAAATGGGATTTTGGAGCTTGGGAATAAGAGACCTTTAGGGGTCGATTTAAGGGATCAAACGGACTCCGATTTTTATGTTGTTTATATGTACGGTGGGAGGATGAAGAACACTTTTCTGTAAAACTTTCTTAGTTTCAAAACGCGGTCCTGGGGGTCGGGTTTTGACCGGTTTCGGATTTTGGGATAAATTTGATAGTTTTCGATTGGAATTTATTCCTTAAGCATAAATTGATGATAAAAATCTAAACTTGGTAGATTTGGAGCACTCAGAGGCCGGATTTAAAGGAAAAGGAACTGCGGAGTAGTATTTTAGCCGGTTTTGAGGTAAGTGACGCTTCCAAACTTGGTTCTGAGGGTTCAAAACCCCGAGCCAAATGATTTATGACTATTGTTGAGGTGACGCACATGCCAAGTGATGGACGTGCGGGCGTGCACCAGGTATTTGTGGCCTGGCTTATCCCATGACCCCGCTTAGTGATTATTCCTTGATGATATTTGTGCATCTATTAATGTGGTAATTGTGAACATGTTAGAAATCATGTTAAGTATAAATGCTAGGCTTCACGCCGGAAATGCTGAGACCCGAGTGGTCGTATATTGCTGTCTCATGTTGTGATTATTTGATGTCATATATTCAGTCCAGTTATAGCATATTATTTCATATCTCAGTCTCAGTATTGTTAATTACATGCATATTTATCATTGTTTTGGGCTGATTGAGGCATTTGTGATCCATGTCAGTGAGACTGAAGAGTAATGACTGAGTGAGGCCGAGAGCCGGTTATTGAGACAGTTATGAGAATGGACTGCACACTGCAGTGATATTTAAATCATTCCTTCGTTGGCTTGATATGGCGCTTGAGTCACTAGGGCCCCTCCGGAGTCTTTACACCCCCAGTGAGCGCAGATATTGAGCGATGGATCTTCCCTGGGCATGGATCTTGTCCGAAGTGATATTGAGGGATGGATCTTCTCTGGGCATGGATCGTGTCCAAAGTTGATGTTATGAGAGGGATGGATCTTCCCTGGATATGGAAATTGTCCGAGTGTTGTATTCCGGAGATGGATCTTCTCCGTGGGGGCTGGACTGACCTTTTTCCTCAGTACATAGTGACTGCGGTCACCGGTGTTTATGCATATTCCGGGATGGAACTTCCCTGGGCCTGAGAGCCATATATAATAATGAGTGGACCACTGTGGGAGCTGTGAGCACTATGTGCATATCCATATTGGTTTCATAACATACATTTTATGATGGCATGTAGAGTATACTGGCATACTTGGCATATTTACTCATCCTGATAACCTGTTAGCATGTCTAAATTCTGTATATTATTTATTGTAACATAATTGAGGTTTTGTCCGTCACTACTTCTCAGCCATAGTTTGGATTCGTTACTTCTGAGTTGGTGTACTCATCTTACCCCTGCACCTTGTGAGCAGATCCAGGTACACCGGGACCCGGTAGCGGATCTTGAGCAGCGGATCAGAGTTTCTATTGGAGTTGTCGAGGTAGCAGCTGGCGATCGCGACCTCGCCTTCTCTTTCTTTATTCCACCTATTGCTTTTATTTTGAAACAATGTTGTCCATTTCCCTTTTCTTTACTTTATGTTATAGTAGCTCATGATAGAGTGACACTGGATCCGAGGTTGGAGGTTTTGAATTTAGTTTTCAAATATTGTTTTAAATTTCAGATTTCCTGATATTATTAATAAATTCATTTAAAATCACATTTTGGAAATGGAATTTAGCTTAGTTAAAAAGGGAGGCTTTCGTGGTTCCACGACAGGCGTCATCACGACTCCGAAATTGGGTCGTGACAGATTATGGGCAAAGAAGTGAAAACTCGTCCCATTGAATTTGCTTCATTCTCATTCCCCTTAAGAGAATGTGATAGCAATATGTGATAAGTCTAAAAGAAGACAAAATTATTACCGTGAAGGTATCAATGAATGTGGACGTGGCAATAGACGAAATTATAATCGTCATCATCATTATGATAATGATGATAATAAGGATTCTCAAAATAATCTTTCACTCTGTGAAAGTAATATTTGTCATCGATTTGACATGAGATTTTGCAAAGCACATGTAGATGATTATGGTCCATTCATGATGTGAATGTGACAATATCTTATTTATGTATATATATTCATTCCTGAAAGAATATGAACGTGCTAGTGATAGTGAATATACCACACTCACCTCTAGAAGGTGGTTTGAGATGATATAAGAAAATAATGTCATTATTATGGCACGAATGGTCATTGATCACGTACCTATTATGATTATGCCAAATATTTAAAAGTCAACGGTAATGCAAGAAATAGATCTTGCATATAATTTTGACCAAGACCATAATGATATAACTTTCTCCTTAAAAGTTTATTCACCATATAGATGTTGATGAATATGCGATAGTACAAAATTAATTGAGAGCTCTAGAAGAGCCAATTATTACTATTTTGGAGGAATAAAATTGATTATCATGTCAATTTATTATGTCACGACCCAATTTCCCCTCCATTGGATATCGTGACGGCACCTAGTTTTAAGGACTAGGTAAGCCTATCATTTATAACCATCAATCACAATACAAGAATCATTTAAGTGTTTTTCTTAAATAAGTCTCTACACCTTACACATCTTCCCAAAACCCGGTAAGTACAAGTCATAAGCTTTACAGAATTTACACTATAATTCCTAAATACCACTGTTCTGGAAAAAATACAACAGTGTATAAGCAAAATAAGACGGTGACTCCGAAACCCGCAAACGCTGGAGGGGTTTTACCTTGAGTCTCCACAACAGCAGTCGCGCTGCTAACTATCGATCGGCCGGCTATGCAAAACCTGGAATCTGCACAAAAATATACAGAAGTGTAGTATGAGCACACCAAAGAGGTGCCCAGTAAGTATCAAGGCTAACCTCGATGAAGTAGTGACGAGGACTAGTTAAGACACTCACTGGTCTAATAAAACAAACAGATATAAATATAGAAAATGACAGAATATGACATATGTACAAAGATCACACAATATAATTTACTACATAACAATGCAATGAGGGAAGAAAACTATAATAAATCGACGGAATATCATATTACACAGAAAAATGGACGAGAACACAGCCAAAAACTGAAACTCACAATACAATAAGAACAAGTAATAACTCAACACTGCGATAACCTCCACCTCTGACCTTAGCCAACAACTCCAACAATTTAATCAAACCTTCGAATATAACGTTTCACCCACCAGTTTATATTAAAGACCTTAAATATATTCATTTCAAAATAGGAAATTTCTTTTGAAAGGTACCTCCTCCGAATACGTATGTATACTTTACAGAAGGAAAGTCTATAGATGTAACTTCTTCAAGATAAACATTTTTTTTTTTTAAAAAAAAATTATATATATATATATATATACTTTCCCAATAAATGTATTTCGAACTTAATTTCCGATAGAACAAGTGCACAGAATTACCCTTTGTGCTTTTACTCTCGTCCTTCCCATAGGAATCGATAGATACGACACGTAAATTAAGCAAATTAAGCAAGTAAAAGACATGGACAGTGCAACAACAATTGAGATAAAAGTCAAGTGCAGGACAATAATAATAAGTACAACAATAACAGCTCGAAGTAAAGGGACAATGTATACACGGGGAAACAGATATCACATCATAATGCACGTCCCTCGTCCTCACCTACACAGAAACACCCTTCGTGCCATGAACTCACAATGATACGGCACGGCATCACCTTTCGTGCATTAGCACTCAATCACAATATCATGCACGGCATCACCCTTCGTGCTTTTACTCTCAATAATATGGCACGACATCACCATTCGTGCATTATCACTCAATCACAATATCTCGCACGGCATCACCCTTTGTGCTTTTACTCTCAATACTATGGCACGACATCACCCTTCGTGATTAGCACTCAATCACAGTATCACGCACGGCATCACCCGTCGTGCTTTTACTCTCAATAATATGGCACGGCATCACCCTTCGTGCTTTACACTCTTTCTTACCCAAAAAATTAAATGATAACATTCAGACAAGGGAATCAACAACATAACAATAATAGAAACCATACTGTCCCGACAAGGGAATCAACAATGGAAACAATATCATCAGCAACATGAACAATAATAGAAACCATACTGTCCCGGCAAGGGAATCAACAACGGAAACAATATCATCAACAACATGAACAATAATAGAAACCATACTGTTCCGTCAAGGGAGTCAACAACGGAAACAATATCATCAACAGTATGAACATTAATAGAAACCATATTGTCATGTCAAGGGAGTCAAAAATGGAAACAATATCATCCCGGCAAGGGAAACAGCTATAACCAATCTTGTTTATTTAATTAGCTTCACGAAATAAATCCCAACTTGAATCAATGCTCCGCAATCAGAAATGCCAAGAAAATACCATCAACATGTATAATCATCAAGTTAGGACTAAGTAGTGCTTAATGAAAGATCATATCAATCACAATATACGACCCACAGACATACTTGACACCAACATATAATACTCCAATTACTGCTAAAAAATTATAGGGTGAGATAATACAAATTTTGGCTAAGTAGGCAGTTTATGAAGAAAAATATAGCATGATGATAGAAGAGGAAAAATCTTCAGTCAAGCCAATTAAGATCAAGTAAACAACAAAGAAAATCTAAAAGCAAGTAATTCTAATTTAAGCAGGAAGAGATGAACTAGCAATTAGGAACTCAGTCATAGCAATTACAACTTCATACACAGGGGATATAAGGACTTAAGAATCCTAAAAGGCCAACCTTCTACAAATAAGTCCGAGTACACACTCGTCACCTCGCGTACGCGGGCTATAATCAACATAGAAGACTCAAATCCTAAGGGGTAGTTCCCCCACACAAGGTTAGGCAAGATACTTACCTCGAAGACAACAATCCGGTACTCTAAAATGGACTTCTCGGGCAAAAAGACTTCCGGACGGCTCAAAATCAACTAGAACAACTTCAAAACACACATAAAACTTGTAAGGAACTATTCCGGATAATAAAGTTTCAATCTTTACAAAAATATACAAATCGACCCAAAAGTTGACCCCGCGGGCCCGCACCTCGAAACCCGTCAAGTTTTATAAAATTTGAATACCTATTCCGATACAAGTTTAACCATACAAAATTTATCAAATTCCGATACCATTTGGTCCCTAAAATAACGATTTTTTATTTTTAGAAATTTTCTTTCAAAACCAACATTTCCCTCAACTCAAAACACAACTTAAATGATCTGGTACTCTAAAATGGACTTCTCGGGCAAAAAGACTTCCGGACGGCTCAAAATCAACTAGAACAACTTCAAAACACACATAAAACTTGTAAGGAACTATTCCAGATAATAAAGTTTCAATCTTTACAAAAATATACAAATCGACCCAAAAGTCGACCCCGCGGGCTGCCTAGTCCGCTATTCTCGCACCTGCGTGATCTTTTCTGCACCTGCGTGATCTTTTCTGCACCTGCGAAGCTCGCACCTGCGGTTCCCTTTCCGCAGGTGCGGCCACACCAGAACAGCAACACCAGCTGCATTTCCAAACTTCGAACTTCCCGTTAACCATCCTAAACCATCCCGAGCCCCTCGGGACCTCAACCAATTACACCAACAGGTCACATACCAATACATGAACTTAGTCGAACCTTTGGAACACCCAAAACAACATCAAAACACCGGATCAATCTCGGACCTGAAATTTGCACACACGTCAAAAATGATGCTACGAACCTATTCCAACTTCTGGAATTCCATTCTGACCCCGATATCAAAATTTCACCTATCGGCCGGAATCGCCGAAATTCTAGCTTTCGCCGAGTTACCTCAGATTACTCTACGGACATCCAAAACCAATCCTGGACGCACGCCTAACTCCAAAATCACCATACGAAGTTGTTTACATTACCCAAAACTCATTCCGAGACCGTTTACACAAAAGTCAAACCTCCGGTCAACTTCCATCACTTAAGCTTCAAAATTTGAAAATTTTCTTCCAATTCGACTCTGGATTATCCGGTAACTGATCCAACCATGCAGGCAGATCGATGTACACAATGTGAAGCTGTTCAAGACTTTACGCCACCGAACGGAGCTTAAATTCTCAAAACGACTGGTCGGGTCGTTACATATTGTGTCGTAGTAAGTCTCAAAGAAACTTATTGAGTTTCTAAAGTATTCGCGAAAGTAGTTGGTTATATTGAGACTGTAAATAAAGGAAAAAATTAACATCTCCTATTACTACAACTTATAGTGGAGTAATAAGTATGTGAAAAGCTACCCGCTTTATTATCTAGTTTGTACTACACACAAATAAAAGAATACCACAATAAAGTGGTGTTTATTGATATAAAAACCCGAATCACAATGAACTTGGAGTTTATTGATAATTCCACACGTCATGGCGTAAATCTGAAGTTTATCAATATTGATAATTTATTTAGTTGGCATAATGAATTTAGCCATGTTAATTTAAGTATGATGTGCAAAAATAAAAGAGAATTCACATGAGTAAATATCAAAGAACTAGAAAGTTTTTTACAAATTCTCTTATGTTGCTTGTTCTCGCGATTAATATACCAACTAAAATTGGGATTGAGTACCATGAATGTTGGAAATATCAAAAGTGAATAGGGCACATTCACTTGCCATGTATACCACATAAGATGCATCTATGAGATGATTATATGTTCGATTATTATTAACCTGCAACTTGGTGTTTGCATGGTAACTACTCAATAATTTAATTTAGAGCATAATTTCCATATTTTCTATTCAAGATAGTTCATCTTGATAAGTTGGTTTACATCACAGTTGGTTCAGCAAAATGATTTATTGACTGCATCCACTTAGTAGCTAAACTATTTCTTATGAGAATAAAGTTATTTATATCAGTTTGATATATGTTATATATGAAAGTATATTACATTCTCCCCTCACAACTGCTTCAGGGTCAGGAACCAAATAATTTTATCTTATTATTATTGATGTGCGGTGTATATTTTGATTAACACTATAACGCACAAAGATGGGTTGCCAAAGTTGAGGAAGCAAGTTAGTTTTTCTAACATGAGGGGGAGAGATGATAAACATTTGAGAAAATGTTATGTGGAATGAATTATCAATTCTTTATAAGCATGATAATGTGATAGCGAGAATTTTCAAGGTGCAACATATTCATTGGATTTAATATATATGATTTATTCACCAAATCTCTGGTGATGTCAATCTTCAAGAAGGTAGTGTACAAGACCAGGATGCGAAGGCTCAAGGATGTGAATTGATGCTCTCATCAGGGGAGTTAATACGCATTGCACTCTTTTTCCCTTAAAAGATTTTATCCCACTGGGTTTTCTTTGCAAGATTTTTAACGAGGCAACCAAAAGGCGTAATTCTAAACATGTGTACTCTTTTTCCTTTTCTTGAATTTTTTCCCACTGGGTTTTATTTTAGTTAAGATTTTAATGAGACACATTGTCTGTTGAATAGACATTCAAGGGGGGATATTATAAATAGAATTCTATTTAAGGTGATTGTCTATATTTTAGAGAGATCTTAGAGATTTTACTTGGTGGCTAAGTCACCATTTCCCTATAAATAAAGGGGTCCTACCTCATTGTAATTCATCCCAAAATTCAATAACAATTTATTTTTTCTCTTTCTCTTCAATATTGTTCTTCTTCTTTTATTGTTTTATTACATATTCCTAATAACAAGAAAATAATTACATTACTATTTTATCTAATGTGGAGTATATTTTTGAAGAGTAAAAAAGGTGAATGACATTTCGCTAGAGGCATTCGTGTTTTTAATATATTATATATCCGACGATTATTTTTAATTTAAGAATAAGGTTGGCGGCTATTTAGGTTAATTTTTCGAGAATTAAAGTATGGTATCCATTGCATTCAGAGAATAAAATTCTTGATGTTTTATTTCTATTCCCTTCATCGTCATAAGACAATCGAACCACTCAAACTTTCACTACCCTATCTCCTACTACTTTGAAATTGAAAAGAAAACCAAGAAAAAGGAAAAAAGAGAGAGATGAAATTCCTGCTTCTAAGTATTAGTAATATATAAAATTTAGATTCGGTTGTAAAAGTAGATTGCTTAGTTCATACAGATTGCTTGTTTCTCAGAAATATTCTATTTAATGGTGAATCACTAGCTATGAAAGCGGTCATTAATGGTGAAAACTTTCACGATTTAGAAAAAAAAGGAAATAAAAATGCTTAGATTTAGAACCATCTCAACACACCACAGCTCGGGTTGAGAACGATCATCTACGGCGCCATGACCCGAAGGCCATGGGGGCTGTTAATCACGCTGTCTCCTTAGAACTCAAGGATACAGTAGAGCCTATAGAACAGATCCTGTTCAAGTAAGGTCGTGAACTTATTTATCACCGTTTGTGCTTATAAAGGATTTTCCTATGGGACGAGAAGAGTGTGGTTGTGTCAGTCTTTACTAATTACTATGCTTAGATTAACAGGATTTAGTTTACTACCATTTCGAAATCAATTTTTTTATTTTTAACAATTTTTATATTTAACATTGGAAGATATTTCCAGAAATGCGACAAAACGTTGAAAGAGACGAATAAGTGTTAAATCATCGTCTAATTAAATTACAACCCAGCTGTTTTATATTTTTATTTTATTTCTTAATTAGCTGGAAATTTGCTTTGATGAAGATTGAGAAACTTTCCCAGTTCTTGTTTTACTTCTACCGGAGGCAGATGTAGTGTACTACCTACGGGTTCAACTGAACTCATAATTTTCAACAACGGAGTAAAAACTCATTAAAATTACAAAAATAATAGATATGGACTTATAACTGTAAAAATATAATAGGTTCAATGTTAAAAACTTTAAAATTAAACTGTAAATTCTGGATCCGCCTCTGCTTCTAATCTCTCCGATCAGCCAGAATTACAAAACAGGGATACCGTTGTACTTTTTTTTTCTTTTCCATACGACACTATTTGACGCCAAAAATATAAAAGAAAAAGACGTAAAAACTATAAACACAGACTCTGCTAATAAAGAACGTTATATTTCCAGTTAGAGCTTTTTAAAAAGACAGAATCAATTCTTGAAAACAAGGTGCATGTCTACCTCCAGTTGCTACATTAGTTCTCTCGTTTTTTTTTTTTTTTTTTAATTTCTTCTATGACGTGACAGTATATTGTTACATATTTAGATATGGGAACTACACTGTTATTCAGAAGATAAAAATTTCAACAACAAAAAAAAAAAGATTCATATATATTGCACATTCTTTGTGTTTTTGGATTCTTGAGAACAATCCAATGTGATGAGGAAAAAAACAGCTACTGGAGAGTTCGTGCCAATTACTAATAAGGATGGTAAACTTGTCATTGTATGATTATATTTTTTATTCGGTGGTATGGGGGTGAAAATGATGTTTTATCTAAAATTTTAATGAATTTACAGTTGCGGAAAAACATGTTGACACTATGCGAGATGTTTCTGCTAACACGCGTTTACTAACTCTTTCTCCAGAAAATGTCTTGCTTTATGTAGATGCAGGTTTGGATCAAAAGACTCGCAAAACGAGTATTTGAATAGTAGCCTTAAAAGGCTAATGGTGATGTGCTTTATGTCTATGGTAGTCCAATTTATTTTGTTGGAAAAGCCATAATAGCTGAAGCGTTGGCAATAAGGAAAGCAATTCAAATAACAGTGAAGTATGGTTGAAAGAATATACATATCTTCAATCTTGTTTGATTCCTTGGCAATGGTTCAAATGCTATGGAAGCATAGTATCACGATTCAAAATCCATTAAGGATTGTGATGGCGCTTAATACTGTTGTCAGGCAAGTCAGCAATTAAATGATTAACTCCATTACTCATTTTAGTATTTTTGAGATCATATTCCTTCAATAAAATAGTAAGAGATAAAATTTACAGAGTAAATGATAATATTTTTACAACTTTAATACTGAACAACCCAAAAGCACCCCCAAAAACTCGGTGTCACGAGTGTATGAGCATCAACTAGGAAATACAGTAAAATACTACATCTGTTTGGGATACAGTTAGACATGAGTGTGTAAATAACTCGGATAGAGACTTTGTGCGTGTTGCGGACACGTAACGTGGAATGCAACTCACCTAGGTCTCCACAATAACTGCACCTCTGCGCCCAGGCCACTAGAAACTCGGTGTCACGATTTTGAGCATCAACTAGAAAATACAGTAAAATACTATATATGTCTGGGATACAATTAGACAAGAGTGTGTAAATAACTCGGATGGAGACTCTGTGTGTGCTGCAGACTCGTAACGTGGAATGCAGCTCACCTAAGTCCCCGCAATAACCGTGCCTCTGCGCCCACAAGGCCACTAGACATATATGCACCTGCACAATAGTTTGCAACAAATGTAGTATGAGTACGTAAATCAACGCGTACCCAATAAGTATCCAGTCTAACCTCGAAGAAGTAGTGACGAGGGGTCGACTCCGATGCTTACTATGGGCTCACAATAAAATACTGATATTATAATTAAGCATGAATTGTATAGAACAGCTGTAAACTCAATAACATTAAGTAAGTAAACAATTCTTTTGTTAATAGGAAATTTCCAAATTTATTTTCATCATTTAACATTTTGTATCTCAGCCAATGAAGCAATATTAATTATTATTAATTCCAAAAATTAATCATGCGCAAATCATGCTGAGGTCCTACGGTCCGATCCAACATAAATATTTAAATTGTGCACTGTCAGGTTCGAATGACACGAACCATAGATGCATCTATCTGCTACCGAGGCGTTCGACACGCTCCACAAAAAAGAAAATACATTTAAAACAACCAATTCAAGATTTAGTAAGGGGAAATCATTCAAGGAAATACCAATTCTCATTAACGGTCAAGAAAAATAAAGTTTAACCTTTTACAATTCCTTTATCAAGTTTCAATATGATTTAAGCAATTAAATTAATAAGTAGGGTGCAAACAATGCAAGTATAACATGATTCGGGTCCTAGACTACCCGGACATAAGCATAATAGTAGCTATGCATGGACTCTCGTCACCTCGTATGTACGTAGCCCCCACAAATAGGAGCACATAATAATTTGATTCGCCCCCCTCTTACAAGGTTAAAAGGTGTCACGACCCAAATTCTCAATCCACGGGATTGTGATGGCGCCTAACACCACACTTGCTAGGCAAGCCAATGTTAGAACTTGATTAGCCATTTTCCTTTGAATATTTACTTAAACACAATGAAACAATTTAAAATAAGCTAAATCTAATAATTTCCAATAAATGTAATCAGGAATAATATTCGATATGATGAAACGAACCACGAACTAAAACTAACTATATAACTACCTAGGGTCTGGTGTCACAATTCACGAACTACTAAAGAGTACTACAAATAATGGGATGAAAGAATTTTATATCTATTTTTAAATGTATTAAACAGTGTCTATAAAATTAAGAGAAGACTTCAGGAATCAGCGGACGCCAGCAGATCTACCTCGTGTCTCCGAACGATGATGTCAGCAACTAAAATCTCCTAACTCTGGCCGGTACCTGGATCTGCATAAAAGAGTGCAGATTGTAGTATAAGTAAAACTGACCCCATGTACTGAGTAAGTGTCGAGCCTAACCTCGATGAAATAGTGACGAGGCTAAGGTGGGGCAATCATAACCTGTGACGATCTATATATAATACAACAAGAAGGAAATAATAATAGTAAACTAAATAACTAATAACTTGCAACAGTATATAAAAATAACTCGGATAACTCTTTTCAGATATCAGCTACAATCAACTCCTCAAAATTTCTAACTATCAATTTAAATCACAGTAAAAAAAATCAGAGTAAGAAAACCTTTTTAATAAAATCGGAGTTTTTCAAATCCGTATTTTTGAAAATCAGTAAAACATAAATGTTCTCTCTTATCGCCCATTTTTAAATTGGAAACAAGTAAGGGACCATGTTCAACAATAATTTAGTGGTGCATAGATACTCGTCACCTCACATATACAACACACGCATGCAAATTTACATAGCATTTAAGTGGGGATTCCTATTCCCTCAAGTCAAGGTTAAACTAAGCCCTTACCTCAAATTCACAGGCCACTCACTACTCAATTAATCCCTTTTCCTTTCGAATTTGCCTCTAACCGCTCGAATCTAATCATTGTCACACCTCCTTTTTACCCGATAGGGGAGTTTTCCCAATTTAAGTGACATTATCGAAATGGGATTATTTATTTTCATTTTTTTCTCAGAATCGCCACCCGGTTTTTTACGGTGTTCCGAGACAACATTTATTTATTTTAAAATCTCAAATCGAGGAAATTTTGACTCTGTTAAAAAGTCTGTGAACTAGAAGACCGTGTAAGGAATTCTGTTAACCCGGGAGAAGGTGTTAGGCACTCCCGAATTTTGTGGTTCTAGCATGGTCGCATAACTATTGATAATTGGCCTAATTATCTAATTAATACCCATTTTAAACCTATTGTGCATTTTAAAACCTTTTGAACCGCTTTTAATATTTGATGGAATTATCTTGAAACAAGTCACGATGGCGTACACTTATCGTTTTTGGACACATTGTAAACGCGCCAAATGAAATGCACCCGCAATTTACAATGTGTGATTTTTATTATCGTTTGGAGTTGTGGTCGGGGGCATGAGTTGCCGCACCCGAGTGTAGATTACGTAATCATGACTATGGTCACGATGATTTAATTGCTTATTTGAAGCAAAACAATTATTATCGTAAGTTCTTTTGTCTTTCCTAAATTATATGTCACACTAGTCTAAAAGAGGTATTTTGGACTACAAGATGTAAATTTTGTTCAAGGTCTTCTAAATGGAGTTTACTAGTCTAAAGAGTATAATTTGGGTCATGGCCAAATCTAGCCCAATTTTATAATTAGCGTTTTAGGGCCAATCCTATTTTGGCTATGTGAAGAGAAAGAGATACATGGTTCAGCTAAAAGATTACATGAAGGAGTCTAAGTCTACAGAAAATGAAAATGCTAAGCACATTTCGAACCATATGACAATAAATAAAGCAAGTTTGAATTATGGATTATCGTGGAAAGACATATAAAGTTTCACTAATACTTGACACATTTAATAGATAAGGGTATTTTATGTATTTTGGACATATCGGTCCATGAAACTAGAAATTCCTTTCCTAAAAAAAAAAATTCCTGTATCGCAACTACTTATTTCCTAAGATTACATTAAAATAATAGGGCTTTCTTGGGTCGAAATTGCTTGGTCAGTTTATGAGAGACCCCAAAATCAGGAGAGAGTACTTAAATAACAAAACTAGATCATTACACCATTCCTTATTTATATTTAGAAAGCAGCTTTAAATTCTAGCCAAGATAGACTAATTTCAACTAAATTCGAAAACTAAACTAAAAATCCATTTTGATATAGATCTGAAACTTGTATATGCCTAGAAATGTGAAATTGCCTATTTCAAGTGATGTGAATTTTGATGAAAACACTCAGTTATACAGGTAGAAAACTGACCATTCATTATTTAATCCTTATTGCTGGGTTTAACACTCCACACCCAATGGCCTGAAGTCCAGACTCTATCGAGCTTAACTAGGTCATGTTTGCGAGTCTGGCTCAGTTCGCATAACCTCTATTCAAAATAAAAACATGTAGGTTTTCAGGTCTGATTAAGACATAAAGTACGAGGTCGACTACACAGAGTTTAAAAATGTCATGTCCATAATATTACAACCGGAATAAAATGGTGCAACTTTCATGATGGTTTAAGTCTGGATTACAGTTTCCAATAAGAAGAAAAATAGAAGAAAATGAACTATCCTAGGCTAAACAAAAGGTAATAAACTGCTGCTTCATCCAGACTTGTCCATAGCTTTAATGATAGAAACAAACACCTGCACTTGGGATTTTAAAAACATATATGAAAACTATGCACTATTATGGATTGAAACTGACTATTAGAGGGTCGAATTCATTTTCTTTAGTGCTATTTTTTTAAAAGTAATATTCTTATAACCTTAATTATATAGATTCATATAGGCAGCATAGTCATGAAGGAATCTGAGCACATATACAATAAAGTAATGCAGATTTCATAATGGAAATCAAAGAAACTCAAAGAAAATAGCTAACACATGGCTTATTGATACTAACTAGCACAAGGTTTACATGTTCATAACCTTAAATTGAAAGAAAAAGAAAAGAAAAGAAAATCAGACAAATCAAACAGATTTCAACACCAACATAGATTTTGGAATCCAAGAACTTCATTTAAAGCAAAAGTTGTTACATACCTTTTACAGAGAAAATCAGCAAGAAAATATGACCAAATAAAGGTCAGAGAAAATCCATAAATTGAAGTTTAATACAACAAAAAAACCAACAGCAAACCAGCAAGATACCCAAAGAATAATAGCTTGAATATCCCCAAATTTTTTAATAGAAAACCAACAAAGAAGACCAGTTTTTTCAAAGAAAATCAGCAGCAAAATACCAGCTTTTTCAGAAATTATAGCCAAAAAAGAACACCAATTTTCAGCAGGTTCTTGCATCCATCTTGGTATATATTTTTTAGTATTTTTTCTGGGTTTTTTTTTCCAGAGTAGTGGTAGAGTTCCAGAGCAGTATTCTAGTGTGTGTGTGTATGTGTAAATACTGTGGAAAATCTCTCTTAAAATCTGTAGTGATGAAGTGTTAAAATTTGTGGTAAAAAAGTGTCTTTTTCAGAAAATAGGGTAAGGTATACCTCCAAAATTCTTAAATTGAAAGTCCTATATTACCCTTAGTATCCTTAAAATTACTCTTTTAGTAATTAAGGATTAGGTTATTCGTTAAGCTGCCTAGTTTTGTCCTAATTGAATGATTACCACTAATGAAGAAGTTAGAAGCTTAAGCCTCTCCGAAAGTGAGGTTGAATAAATCTTAAACAAGATAATTAGCTAAATCGTAAGTGAATTTATTTTAGATCTTGGTTATCTAGTTCAAATGATTTTATTAAGTTAAGCCATTAGACTTAGTCAATTATCCAATATTATGCCTTAATCTTAGTTTCAACCCAAGCTTAGGCTAACTAGTTAAGTATAACTAATCCTAATTCTATTGATTGGCCAAAAATCAGAATTCTAGTTGGCTCATACATAGATATTTAATGATGAACCAATTAAGTCAGTGGTTAACCTTAAATAAACAGCTACTATGCATGGAAGTTGTTCAATCAACATAGGCAGTTTTTTTATGACAGTTATAGGTGCAAGATCTATCCTAAAAATCAAGATTAGATTAACCTATAACTAATCTAAAAGTCAGTAATTAATTAAAGACAGTTGTGAAATCAAAGGTTAACTTAAATTACCATTCTAAATCCTAAGATGGGTGGAATTAAACTAAGATAGAATCTAGTTAATTAATCCTCATACATGACTAATAAACTATTTTAAGGGAAGAAAAAGTTATAGGAAAAATCTAAGATCCTAAACTGAAGCTAAAATCAATTAAGTCATACATAAAGAAAAGCTCACGATTAAACCTATAACAGCATGAGAATCAGGAAGGTACATAAAACCCTGATTTATGATCAAACTTAGTGAGTCATGAGTATTATAATTAGACCTAAACTCGAACGGCATTAATCAACTAAAGAGAGTTGAGATTCAGACTGATAATCCAGATTTATAGCAACCAAATTAAGGGTTAAACCTAATTTATTCAACCATGCTCATGAGAAGAAGACACAGTATGAGAAGAAATCTAGAAAACCCTAACTCAAATTAAACTGATTAAGTCATGCATAGAGTCAACTATATTCGACCTAGACTAATTAATTCTAAAAATCAGTAAGAAACAAGAAACCTAAGACTAGAAACAAATAATTTTTAACACATAAATGATTAAAGAAAATAAAAGAAGGAGGGTACCAGTCAGGTTAGAACAAGTTCGGCCGGATTTGGGTTTCTTAGGGCTCCGATTCTTAGATCTTAAATTGAGGGATTTTGGTGGGGGTTTTGGAGAAGTTAAAGGTGGTAGATGATTGAGGGGAGGGAGAGGAGTGTCTGGTAAAATTTTGAGGAGATTTGGAGTGGTTCCGCCGCCGATGGGCGATTTCCGAGCGGCGGAGTAAGGTAGTTGGCGGCGAAGAGTGAGAGAGGGTGAAGAGAGAGACAGGGAGACAGGGGGGTTAGGGTAGACGGGTTTGAGGGAGGTGGTAGGGGTTAGGACATATATATATATTTATGAACGGTTAGTTCCCACCTGTTAGATCATGGGAAGATCAACGGCTGGGATTAATCCAGTCTTAAACGGGGTCGTATTGGGGCAGTCTGGGGCTTGGACAGTCTTTTGGCTTGGGCTGGGGTGTGTTTGGGTAGTGAGAAGGGATTTGGGCCTGAGTAATTTGGCCCAAGTCTGGTTTTTTTTAATCTTTTCAACACTTAGGTCTATTAGTCATTTTAATTCATTCTAATTAATCCCTAAAAATATACTAATTATTTTTAACATAATTTTATGTAATTATAAGTTGATTAATGTGTTAATTATTAGTTTAATACCCACAATTATTTAAAGAGCAAATTTCGCAATTTTCTTAGTAAAAAGGATTAAATTATGCAACTAATTATCAAAAACCTGATCATGCCAAATAATAAAGTATTAAAATGTTTTGTTTTTATTTATCGCTTTATAAAAAATTTTATAAGATGAACTATGACCATGCAAAGCAAATAATTCACCAAATAAACACTGAAATTCAACAAAAATCTATAAAGTTAATTTATTTATCGGATTTTGTAGGAGATTTAGTAGGTGAAAAATCACATGCTCACAGTTGCCCCTCTTTGCTCGGATACACGAAGAGTTTTCGGGCAAAGACAAAGTGAGCAGTCATGAATGACTTTTACCCATTCGCATACTCCATGTGAAGCATTTTGAAAAGTTTGACCGAACCCTGCTTCAAGGTTGCCTACATATCCTTGGCTATAAAGGAATCAGGTCAGTGTAGTTCTGGAGGTTTTGGTAGCTGGGACTACCGGGTAACTGTGATTTCATTGTTGTTACTGCTTGTTGAGCTCCTTATTACACCCAAGTCGAAAAATAAAAAAAAGGCTAACTAAACCTATCAACTACGAGTTACAAGATTCCTATCTATTAGCCTTATGAAGCCTGATCTTGAGTCTTGAATGCTTTTATACAGACCCTGATCTGAATCTTGATGCTTGTTAGTTGTAGGTGTTGGTTTAATCTCCTTCAGCTTTTGGATTAAGATGGGGCGTGCATAGCTTGCGACTTCAATCTTGCTTTGAGCAGTCCGCACCTTTTCTGCTTCTGTACTTTGGGGTTCAACTATTTTCCTTTTCTTATTTCCTTTTATTCTGAATTGAGACGTCTTCTTTCGGTCGTCTCGAATCCATTGTTCTAAAGTGTAATCTGCGCAAAATTAAAACAAAAATGAAATGTTCTGCCCCAGTTTTCACTAGAAAAATTTTGTGAGTTATTGTAACGCAATCTGCCTTACTTTCTTATTGAAAGCAATGAAAATTCGGAAACGGTGTACCCGGAGTGAATGTAGACTAGGGGTGAATACCCTATTCCTAAAAGTAGAATCAACTAGGGATTGGAGACCCTATGTTGGAAAAGATCGACAGGTTATGTTGTTGTCAGGAAAAGATCATCAGGTTATGCCGGTGTTTGGGGAAGGATAAACAGGTTATGTTGTTGTTAAAAAAAAAAAGAGATCACCAAGTTATGCTGGTGTCTGGAAAGGTCAACAGGCTATGTTATTTCCAGGAAAGAGATTACTGGGTTATGCCGATATCTGGAGAAGATCAACAGGTTATGTTGTTTCCATAAAAGAGATTACTGGGTTATGCCAGTGTCAGGAAAAGGTCAATAGGTTATGATGTTGCCGGGAAAAGATCACCAGGTTATGCTGGTGTCTGGAAAGAAGAGATCGTTGGGTTATGCCCGTGTCGGGAAATGATCAACAGGTTATGCTGTTGTCAGAAAAAGATCATCAGGTTATGCTGGTGTCTGGAAAGGTCAACAGGTTATGTTGTTGCCTGGAAAAGAGATCACTGGGTTATGCCAGTGTCGGGAAATGATCAACAAGTTATGATGTTGTCAAAAAAAGATCACCAGGTTATGCTGGTGTCTGGAAAGGTTAACAGGTTATGTTGTTGCCGGGGAAAAGAGATCACCGGGTTATGCCAGTGTTAGGAGATGATCAACAGGTTATGTTGTTGTTAGAACAAGATCACTAGGTTATGCTGGTGTCTGGAAAGGTCAACAGGTTATGCTGCTTCCCGGGAAAAGAGATCACCAGGTTATGCCAGTGTCAGGAGATGATCAACAGGTTATGCTATTGTCAGGAAAAGAGCACCAGGTTATGTTGTTGTCTGGAAAGGTCAACAGGTTATGTTGTTGCTTGGAAAAGAGATCACTAGGTTATGTTGTTGTCGGAAAAAGATCACCAGGTTATGCTGGTGTCTGGAAAGTGCAATAGGTTATGATGTTGCTGGGGAAAAGAGATCACTAGGTTATGTCAGTGTCAGGAGATGATCAACAGATTATGCTGCTGTCAGGAAAGGATCACCGGGTTATGTTGGTGTCTGGAAAGGTAAACAGGTTATGTTGTTTCCAGAAAAAGGGATCACTGGGTTATGCGAGTGTCAGGAAATGATCAACAGGTTATGTTGTTGTCAGGAAAAGATCACCAGGTTATGCTGGTGTCTGCTAGGGAGCAGGACCCTATGTTGGCATCAACTAAGGAATGGAATATCCTTGGTTGGAAAGGTTTAGCTAGGGATTGGAGACCCTATGTTACTCTGGGCTTGAATCATTTTCAACATCATTTGTTCTTCTTTTTTTTTTTTCAATTATTTTCAGAGAATGAGTGAATGCAGGAAAAGACTTTTGGAGGGAAATTCCCTTTTTGGAGTCAATGTTGTAGAGTTGTAGAGCTCCTTCTAGCCCTGACGCAATTTCTTTTGGTTGCATCTATTTTTGCATGGTTGCTTTCGAGTTACACCTATTTCGTATTTTCAAACAAAGAAAGATTTGTTAGTTTGAAATGGTGGTTGGTCTTACGGCCTTGATTGTTTCAGACACTTGATCTCGGCCCGTCCTTCTGACGAAGATCTCAACTACTGCTTGTTGGGGGTTGGTTTCATTTCTAACCTTGGAGACCTTGGCTTTTTCAGACTTTCCATGGCGACTGGTCGCATAGGACCCAACCTTTTGACTTTATTCTGCCTTTATAGATTTTTTATTTCTGACTTGTTTTTCTTTTCTTCTTTTCTTTTTTTTTTCTTTTTTTTTTGCTTCGGAGCATTGGGGGAACTTTTGGATCCTCAAACTTTGCTGCAACGGCTAGTCTCGTGGGACTTAACCTTTCCCAACTTTATTTCGCCTTCATCGGCCTTTCATTTCTGGCTTCTTTCTTTCAACTTTAATTTCATGCATTTGAGGTATTTTGGCTTTACAGACTTTGCTGAGACGGTTAGCCACGTGGGACTCGACCCTTCAACTTCATTCGCCTTTATAGGCACTTCAATTTGATTTTCTCCTTTCAATAGTTTTGAGTTTGACGCATCGGCCGCCATGGCCAGTCGACGTGATGCCCTTGACGAGGCTGGGTGCCTTTTTTCATATCATCCCGTGCCAAATGAGAACCATGTAAATCAATATTGCCATCTTTTCTTTGCCTTAGTCTCGGAACAGAGTTAGACCGAAAGGGATTCAAAGAA
This sequence comes from Nicotiana paniculata, assembly GCA_005239505.1. Lineage (NCBI taxonomy): Eukaryota > Viridiplantae > Streptophyta > Magnoliopsida > Solanales > Solanaceae > Nicotiana > Nicotiana paniculata. The sequence goes on from ML365132.1 coordinate 104,222, forward strand.
AAAGTAAACAATGGAATGGACAATGAATTTAAACAAGAGGTATCCCTTTCGGGGAAAGGAAAGACGGACCTATCTGGAGTACATGCGGACTTCAATGAAAATGACATGCCTCTTGTACTGGATGCCTGATCCCTGTAAACCGTCTGACTCTCATAAATTCATCATAACTATTGCCTTGAGATTGAGAAACCTTGCCCCCGGACTGTGCCCATGTCAGTGACCCGTTATCCTTTTTGATCAGTGGAGCCCTTTGCGGGTTTTCACCAACTAACCTCTCTCATTTCTCTTCTCACCATCGCCTTGTAATGCTCTTTGTGAGTTTTCACTAACAAGACTCTCTCATTTTCAATTTCTCTGCTTGGCGTCGCCTCACGGTGCCGGTGTGGGTTTTCACCGATAAGACTCTCTCATTTTTATTTCTCTTCTTACTGTCGCCTTACGGTGCCCTTGTGGGTTTTCACCGATAAGACTCTCTCATTTTAGTTTCTCTCATTTTCTTGTATCATATCCAAAATTGTATCCTCCAATTTTAGACATCTTTGCCGGTTGATCGGAAGGACTTAAACAGGGTTTGGGTGAAAAGAATTTGTATTGAATTACAACTTTGGAACCTCTCCGGTGAAATTATCGCCAAACATATTATAACATCTGCCCCAGCTTAAACTCTTGGGGAAATATGGAATTTTATTTTGGTGTGAATGAACCCCAGAGAGAGGTGCCTACGTATCCTTTCGGAATCAAGTCGAACGTAGTTCAGGGAAACATTTTTGTTTTTGTTTTGTTTTTTCTTTTATTTTTAAAAATGATTATACTTTCGGGTTCCCAAAGAGGTTAATCAAAGGAAAGTAACCGGCTCAAACGGGTTTACAAAAGTTGGTAGTGTTTGGGGTAGCATGAATGAAAGCCTTCATCATTTCGATCGGGAGAACCAACATCGCGAAAAGGTTAAACATAGTACCTTTTGACTGCGTCTGCATTGACAGCTGTTTCAGGGTCGTTTCCTCCTATGTCCCCCAAGTACAATGCTCCTTTTAGTAGTAGTTTCCTTATAATGTATAGACCTTTCCAATATGGGGCGAATTGTCCTTTCGCCTCTTCATGGTGTGGGAGGATACGTTTCAGGACGAGTTGCCCCACTTCGAAATTCCTAGGTCGCACTTTCTTGTTATAAGCGCGGGCCATTCTTTGTTGGTACAACTTCCCCTGACAAACTGCGACCATTCTTTTCTCATCAATTAGAGTCAACTATTCCAGTCGGTTTTTGACCCATTCATCATCTTCAGTTTCAGCTTCGACAATGATCCGAAGGGAGGGAATTTCAACTTCTGCAGGTATTACGGCTTTAGTGTCGTAAACCAATAGATAAGGTGTATCTCCAACCGATGTGCGCACGGTCGTGCGATATCCCAATAATGCAGAAGGCAATTTCTCGTGCCATTGTCTAGAAGTTTGAATCATTTTTCTGAGGATTTTCTTGATGTTTTTATTTGCTGCTTCAACGGCTCCATTGGCTTTGGGCCGGTAAGGGGTGGAGTTACAGTGTGTGATTTGAAATTGTTTACATACCTCCCTCATCAAATGGCTATCGAGATTTGTAGCATTATCAGTGATGATGGTCTTCGGAATGCCAAAGCGACAGATAATGTTGGAATGCACAAAATCCACCACTGCTTTCTTAGTGACGACTTTGAATGTGACTGCCTCGACCCATTTTGTGAAATAGGCGATAGAAACTAAGATAAATCAGTGCCCATTCGAGGCTCTCGGCTCGATCGGCCCAATGACATCCATTCCTCAGGAAATGAATGGCCATGGTGCTGACATGGGATGTAACTCTGAAGGCGACGCATGGATCAAGTCGCCATGTATTTGGCACTGATGGAACTTCTGGACAAAGATAAAACAATCTTTCTCCATAGTCATCCAGTAATATCCTGCCCGCAGGATTTTCTTGGCGAGGACATATACGTTCATATGGGGACCGCATACTCCTGAGTGTACCTCATTCATAATATTTTTGGCTTCTTTGGCATCCACACACCTTAATAGATTCAAATCGGGAGTCCTTTTATACAGCACTTCCCCACTTAGGAAGAAACTGGTGGCGAGCCTGCTGATGGTTCTCCTTTGGTCCCCATTGGCCTGCTCCAGGTATTCTCTTGTTTTAAAGAACCTTTTGGTATCATGATACCATGGTTGGAAATCGGGATCTATTTCGACCGTGTTACAATAACCATGTCTTCCCCGGATTTGAATCTCTGCGGGTCAATATGGACATTGCCCGGATATGGCAGCATTGCAGCTAAGGTAGCTAGTGCATCAGCTAACTCATTGTAGCATCGAGGAATATACCTGAATTCGACGACTTTGAATCATTTTCCAAGATTCTCCACATGTTGTCTATATGGAAGAAGCTTAACATCTCGAGTTTCCCACTCCCGCTGAGCTTGCTTGATGATTAGGTCGGAATCTCCCATGATCAATAACTCCTCTACATCCATGTCAATTTCCATGTTCATGCCCATTATGCAGGCTTCATATTTAGCAGTGTTGTTTGTACAGAAGAAACAGAGACGGGCAGTGGCTGGATAGTGTTGTCCCGTGGGTGAAATCAAAATTGCCCCGATCCCAACACTCTTTGCATTTGCAGAACCGTCAAAGAACATTTTTCAAGTGTTGGTGTTTTCTGGGATTACCTCGATAGAGTTTACTTCCTCGTCCGGGAAGTAAGTACTTAAAGGTTGATATTCGTCATCGACGGGATTTTCAGCCATGTGATCCGCCAAGGCTTGAGCTTTCATTGCCGTGCGGGTGACATAGACTATGTCGAACTCGGTGAGAAGGATTTGCCACTTTGCTAATCTCCCAGTGGGCATTGGCTTTTGGAATATATACTTCAAAGGATCTAGCCTAGTGATAAAAGGTGGTGTAAGCCAACAAGTAATGTCGGAGCTTCTGAGCAACCCAAGTCAAGGCGCAACAAGTTCTTTCCAACAAGGTGTATTTGGCTTCATAGCTTGTGAATTTTTTGCTCAGGTAGTATATAGCTTGTTCCTTCTTCCTGGTCACATCATGTTGCCCGACAACGCACCCAAAAGAATTTTCCAACACCATCAAATATAAGAACAGAGGTCTTCCAGGTTCGGGTGGGACCAACACTGGCGGATTCGACAGATACTCTTTGATTTTGTCGAAATCTTCTTGGCACTCATCCATCCATTCAATTGCTGCATCTTTCTTTAACGGCTTGAATATAGACTCACACATGGAGGTTAACTGAGCAATGGACCTACCGATGCCCAGCAAACTCATGACCTCTTTCTTGGTTCTCGGATGGGGAAAATTCCGAATAGACTTTGTCTTTGTCAGATCCACTTCTATACCCCGTCGACTGACTATAAAACCCAATAATTTCCCAGACGGAACTCCGAAAGCACACTTGGCTAGATTCAATTTTAGGTCATACTTACGCAGACATTTGAAGAATTTTCTCAGATGTTGCACATGGTCATCTTGCGTCCTAGATTTAATAATCAAATCATCCACGTATACCTCAATCTACCGGTGCATCATGTCATAAAAATGGCGGCTATAGACCTCATATAGTTTTCCCCGACGTTCTTTATGCCGAATAGCATGACCCGGTAACAGTAAGTACCCCAAGGTGTGGTGAAGGCCATTTTTTCTGCATCTTCTTCATCCATCAAAACCTGGTGATACCCAGCGTAACAATCTACGAAAGACTATATCTCATGTTTAGCGCAATTGCCAACCAGAATGTGGATGTTTGGAAATGGAAATTTATCCCTGGGGCTTGCTTTATTCAAATCCTGATAGTCGACACACACTCGTACTTTCCCATCTTTCTTCGGTACCGGGAAAATATTATCCAGCCACGTGGTGTATTGGACCACTCGGATTACTCCAACTCTTAACTGTTTAGTGACTTCTTCTTTGATCTTGTCACTCATGTCTGTTTTAAATTTTCTCTATTTTTTGTTGGACATGTGGATAATTGGGGTAGGTTGGCTATTTGTGCACCACCAAATCAACACTCAGTCCGGGCATATCATCATAAGACCAGACGAACACGTCTTTGAATTCGAATACAAGTTGGATCAAAGTGTCCCTAGTCCTTTCATCAGTATAGATACTTATCATGGTTTCTCGGGCTTCTTCTGAATTACCCAAATTAACCGATTTGGTTTCGTTTAAGTTTGGCTTAGGATTATTCTCGAATTGTTCCAATTCTCGATTTATTTCCCTAAAATCCTGATCTTCATCATATTCTGGTTCTTGATTCATTATTTCTTGGTTAGACGGCGTGTCAAGATCAGGGCATGAAGTCCGCAAGCATGTCATGTTATTTAAGTCCGCATTATTAGAACTGAAAAGAGAGATAAGAAAAAATAGCAAAAATATTAGGACGAATAAAAGAGAGATCTGTGGACTATGAAATATTAATTTCATTTCATTGAATTTTGAACATAGGAGGGTTTACATCAGAATTTTAAAAAGGCAATAAACTAAAAGCACTCAAGTTACACCCTGGAATAACTTGAAGTGCACAAGGATGGCAAGGCTAAACTACCGGGACTCCCGCCTGATTGGGAATGGAGTAGCCTTCCAATTTTGGAGCTTGGCGTCAGGCCCCATGTATTGCACTTCAGCAGTGCTTGAGCCTTCTCCTGGTTGGACCATATGAGCCTCATACAATATCTGTCTCATTGCTCCATGGATTTCTTCAATTTCTTCGGCCTTGAAGGACTCCTCCTCTTCCTCTACGTATTTTTGCTTGACGAATGATCCGGTGATGTGCGGGATTGTCTGAGGCAATACCCAACCATATTTCTTATGTTGGTCACCCCATTTTTCATCATCGGGAGTAGCTTGAAACCCTATGCCAAAAAACTTCTTACTGGTAGGCAAGGTGATAGGTTCTGTACTGCCCTGCAAGGACACCCCGATCCCTTTTCCAAGTGTGTACCCATGTTTAATCATGTCGCTAGCGACCATAATTGATACATTTTATAGGAAGGGTTGAGGACACGGGGTCCCTACCTCATATTGGTCCGCAACCACAATTTCAAAAGCCTGGTAGACTATATGCTTGCTGCCTTCCCTCGCTTCCATACATGGGACCGATGGGTCCCTGTAAATAAATTGCTCGTCCTCTCCATGGACCACAATTTCCTAGTCTTCATACTCAAACTTAATCATCTGGTGGAGAGTAGATGGCACTGCCCCTGCTGCATGGATCCAAGGCCTTCCCATGAGATAATTGTAGGAAGTATCCATATCTAAGACCTGGAATGTCACTTCAAAATCTACAGGGCCGATTGTCAAGACCAAATCAATCTCCCCGATTGTGTCTCTTTTGATGCCATCGAATGCACGGACGCACACATTGTTGGGCCTAATTCTCTCAGTCCCGATCTCCATTTTTTGTAGGGTCGAGAGGGAAAATATCAACCCCAGATCCGCCGTCCGCCATAAATCTTTTCACATAGTACCCTTCACATTTAACAGTAAGGTGGAGAGCTTTATTGTGGGCAGCCCCTTCCGGAGGCAAGTCATTTTTGCTAAATAAGATCCGGTTGACTTCAAAAAATTGTTCTGGCATTCTTTCCATTTGCTCAACTGTGCTCTCGGCCGGAACATATGCTTCATTAAGTGTTTTGATCAGGATTTTCTGATGCTCGTTTGAACTTATCAGCAAGGATAGAAGTGAGACCTGAGTGGGGGACTTTCTGAGCTTCTCAATTACGGTGTATTCAGAGATTTTCATATTTTTGAAGAATTCTTCTGCCTCTCCGGCACTGATTGGCTTCTTAGGCGGAAAGCGTTTCTGCTTGCTTTTGTTCAGTCCTTCTAGGTTGAGGTATTTCTCTGATGATTTTATCTCACTCGCTTCCCCGGTAATTTCTTTTCCTTTTACGTCACCACCGTCTTGTTGTAATTCCAGGGGACGGCAGTGGTGTCCTTCATGGGATTATGTGGTGCACGGATACTAACCACGGGCTCATTCAGCTTTGGTGAAATTATCGGCCCCCGCTCCACATAAGTTCCCTTCGGTATGTATATTTTCGGGACATTAGGCATAGTCTTGTTGTGTTGCAATCTTTTGGGAGGGCTTAACAAAAATTGTTCCTTCCTGGGCGCCCTGGGAACATAAATAACGGCATCTTTAGAAGGCCCTGTCCCTGTCTTTGTTTCAACCTCTCTTGTGGCCGGAAGAGTGGAGTTACCTTTATTCTCCTCCTTAGCTTGTTTTGGTGTCGCTTTGGGTTTTTTCTCTACATCAGTAATGGCGATGATAGTTTTCAGAGCCAGATCAAATTCTCGGTCTTCATAAATCATGCCAATAATCGGCCCGTTATTATGAGCAGGTAACGGGTTATTGGTCACGTTGGGAGCTTCTTCATCCCTTAGTACCACCTTCTTTTGTTAAGCTCTCAACTGCCCGCTTAAGGGTCCAGCAATGCTCAGTATCGTGTCCCTCGACCCCAGAGTGATAGGCACATCGAGTACCTGGCTGGTAAGAGGGGGATTCTGGGTTTTGCCTATTTTGGGGTACATGTTGCAACAGACCCATTTGGACCAGCTTCGGGAAAAGGCTAGAGTATGATTCGCCAATTGGTGTAAAGGTTGTCCTTCTGGGTGGTTCCCGGGGGTTGTTTTGTGGAGGGCGAGGATTATACTGAGCTTGACGAGGAGGGTTGTTTCTAGGTGGTGAGGCTCGGTTTTGATTATAGTGTTGTTGGGAATTTATTATTGGATAAGGTTGAGGCATTACGGCATACGCCGCATATTGGTGGGGGTAGAAATGACGTGGGGTATTGGAAAAATAGCCTCGGGGCTGGCAGGAGTTTCTTATACTGGAGGCCATCATTGTTGATTCCTATTTTTTCTTCCCATTGGCTGCACTTCCTGACCAACTCTGGATTGCTTAGGAAGTTGACCTTATGGCGGATTGGCTTAGAATACGACCGATTTTCAGACCGTTTTCAACCATCTCTCCGATTTTTATCGCTTCCGCAAATGGCTTGCCCATGAAGGAAATCATATTTTGGAAGTAGTCGGCCTCCTGAGCTTGTAAGAATATGCTGACCATTTTTGTCTCGTCCATCGGAGGTTTTACTCTGGCAGCTTGCTCACGCCACTTAATAGCATATTCCCTGAAGCTTTCGGATGATTCCTTCTTAAGGTTGGACAAAGAATTCATGTCTAGTGCTATGTCCACATTGTATTGAAATTGTCTGACAAAGTTCCAGGCTAGGTCGTCCCATATATGCCAGTGGGATATATCTTGGTCCATGTACCACTCAGACACAATCCCGGCCAAGCTCTTCCCGAAGTACACCATTAAAAGCTCTTCCTTTCCGCCTGCTCCCCTCAGTTGGTTGCAATATCTTTTTAGATAAGCAATGGGATCCCCCTGTCCTTCATATTTCTAAAACTTGGGGGTTTCAAACTCGAGAGGCAGGTGAACATGTGGGAACACGCACAAGTCAGCATAAGAAACACTTTTCTGACCACTTAATCCCTATATGTTTTTGAGACTCTGCTCAATGCTTTTCATTTTTCGAGCTATCTCTTCCTGCTCGGGGTTCCTTTTGTCTTGTCCCACACGAATTCATGACGAGGTTGCTGAGGGTATGAGTTTGGAGTAACATGAGTTGCGTCCAGATGGAACAACGGTGTTTGAAAGGTAAAGACTGACGGCTCGAAGTTTGGTCCAGCTATTGTTGGCGGCACCGTGGAAGATGTTGGTGGTGCGGTAAATATATTGGAGGATACACCGGAAAATAGTGCCTGGGGGCGGACCTCAGAATGCGTTCCGGTGAATGAGCTGACATAGTCGGGTACCCAAATGGGGTATCTGGGTAACTGATAGGTACGTTGGAGGTTCCGTCTGTTCATGGAACCAACTCGGGAAAACCAGGGATGGTGCTGGGCGGTTCCCTACCATTAGACCAGGCGTCCCACATTTTCAACATATGGCGACGCAGTATTCTATTTTCTTTAGCCGTGGCTGACTCAGATGTCGGGATGACCGAGCTTGGGTCATCCTCAGAGGAGTTGATGATTGGAAGGTGACTTTCCGATGTCATTTCGACACTCCCTTTCGATCTTCTGAAGTATGGGTGTGAAGCCAGGTTACCGCAAAACCAACCACCTAAAAACGACACCTTAAAAAGAGAAATAAGACCACTAAACTGTTATATTGAGGCATTCAACATATAGGGAATCACACGTTGGGGGTATGCAATGCACCTGGTCAGTTAAACGCTTTCTACATGTCTTGTATCGGCTGATTGTTTCATCCCGGCTTTTTTTTTTTTTTTTTTTGAAATTTCTTTTTTCTCTCTCTTTTTTTCAGAATTTCTTTCTTTCTTATTCTAGATTATCTTTTCCTTTGGCTATGATCGAATCCTACGTGGATTGCCTGCGTTTCATGACGCCGCGTGAATCAGATCATTACGTAGTTAAGGGTATAAATACTGAAAGAAATAAACATTTTGTCTTTCAAATTTCGTTTCATTAAGTAAAACTTCAAATTTCATTCATTACAAAAGACTCTGACATACGTTCTTGGGAATTTTAAAAACTACAAAAGACTTAAAGTAGACTTAAAAAGACTGTAACAGGAAAAGAAATACAGACTCAAAAAGGGACATCATGAATACATAAGTGTCTCTATTGCTCCAGGGGCCCGCGGGACATCAGTCGGTCTCGCCTTGGGCCTGCGTGCCATGTCTTGCTGGAGGATATTCAAGTCATCCATTATCTGTCGGACAAAGATCATCACCGTAGCGAAGAAGGTGGATCGGGTCATATCCTCACATTCTTGGCACTTCGTAACAACATAATCAACGATTTCTTTGACCCTTTGTCTGATGATACCCTTTTCTTGGAGTAAGCGCCTGATCTGTTGGGATCTAGCCTCTAAAACCTGGGTTTCCTTATGGTTCTATTCTTGAAATTATTGCAAATCTTCCTCCAACTGAGCCCTCATTGCATAACAGTGTTCCTTTTCTTCTTTGAACTTCTTTGCTTGTTTAGCCATTTCATTCTCGAGGGTGGCAACCTTTTCTTTTAGTCCTGTGACTTCTTGGTCATATTTTCTTTTCAGCTTTGGAACAAACTCTTCCCTTTCCTCTGCATTTCTTGACAATTTTTCTCGAGCTCTAGTCAATTCCTCCTCAGCTTTGTCCAAATCGTCCCCATAGTCGCACAATTTTTGCCTAAGACTATTGATAAGTCTTTCATCAGCTCTGCTTCTTTCTAGGTTCTCCACAACTATTTTCATTTTTTGGATCTGGGCTCGGAGAGACTCATTTTCTTTGATCAACCTGTTTTTCTCCCCTTCAGTTGTGGCGGTTTGCAAACTATTTTCAAATTTGGTATCTCTGATCTGGGCTTCCAATTTGCTTATTTTGGCTCTGTAGTTGTTCTCTTTTCCCAACCGGCCCCAAGGATCTTGCGCTTCATCGGTAAACTATTGTACGTGGGGCCTCTTGGCGGGCCGTTTCGGCTCTTGGTTCACTCCACCCCTTCTACCATTCCAAGTGGTGTAGCCAGGCTATACCTCACCTATGGATAAATCCCTCACTCGAGTCTGTGGCTCCAAACATCTACATTGATGCCAAATCTGGCGGACCCTATCCTGCGGAAATGCGGATCTTGGGCACAATTCAATGACTTGCCGACTTAGGTCTTCATCGTGTGGAATATTTTGATACCTTCCTAGTTGTCGCAAGACCCGCTGTGAGTCATACGGTTGAATACTTCAGAGACCCATCAACAGGAGATAGCATACTTCGGATGACATATAGATGACTTCATTGGTAGGGACCCAACCGAATGTCCATTCAATTTGGTTGGCAGTCAAAGAACTCAAGTGTGCAAGCCAAGCTACTGTACCTTCTGGAAATTCATGCCCCTCTACCCGAGTCCTATGTTCTTCAATTCAATTTAGGCCAGTCAGACCATAATTCATATACCCTGGGTGATGGCAGAGATGTTCGATCATCCAGATTTGTAAGAGTAGATTGCATCCCTCGAAGAACTTTCCTCCGGATTGGCAAAATGTTAAGGCATGGTAGATTTCTGCCACGATCATTGGTACAAGAGTGCCATTAGAATTTTTTATCAAGAAGTCGACTACTCCCACGAGTCCAATATCTATACATCCATCGCTCCTTCGGCAGATTAGGATACCCAAGAATGCTACCACAAAGGCCAATCCTCCGCGGGCCTCCCATTTAGTTTGACTCCAGTGGTGGGTTAAACCAGTGTTCACAGCTTCAAAACCCCGAGGATCCCTGTAACGATGGTAAAGGAAGTAAAATGTGCAGAATCCCTCATATAAGTTCGAATCATGGATTTCCCGACTAATCCTCAGAAGGTCCAGGAATTTGTGAGGAGTCACAGCTCTGGGTGCTACCGGATAATGGCTTTTGAGATTCTCACTGAGGCCAGCATACCCCGCTACCTCTTCCAGTGTAGGTGTCAATTCAAAATCCGAGAAATGAAACACATTGTGCACGGGATCCCAGAATGGTATTAGAGCCTCAATCATGTCCAACCACAACTTAATCTTCAAAAGGCCGGTGAGCCCGCCTAAAACTTTTACCACGGCACCTCTACTGACCTCCCCCAGGTTTCTCCACCACATATGGAGTCCTATGGGAATTTTCTCCACAACTTTAAAGGGGATATTTTCAATGGTGCTCATCTTGCACATTTATTTAGGTGATTGGTTAAAAAAGCAAAAACCATGATTTATTTTTTACCAAAGAGGAAAAGGTGCTACTTTTGCAAAAAGTCTATAACTAGTTGAAAATGGACCATCTTTGCAAAAGTAGNTGCCTTTGTATCACACACCGGCGGGAATCAAACAACGTGTAGTTCGGGAAATTTTGACATGATTTGAAAAACATGCACTGACTCATTTCCCTTTTCCATTTTCTTTTCTCTATTTTTTCAAAATCTTGGCAGAGTTTCGAGACAATTTTGAATATCGGTGTTTTTTCTTCAAAAATCGGAGAACTTCTATTCTATTTCGCTCTTGGTTTTTCTATCATTAGTTTTATTTAGTCGGTCGACAAACAATCCAAAACAAAATAATGTACACATATCCAGGTAGGATGCATCAGGATGGTCTTTATTTCAGGTTCACCTATCCTAGACGGACCTAACCCTTGTGTTGAGTCCCCTAAGTCAAATGCACATGATGCAGATAATCGTTCCTACTAGGGATCCGTCATGAGGCTATGTTATTCTAAGTTTAAATTCTGGGGTTTTGTTCTAGACCAGGCTCACCCGAGCGGACAACTTGAGCCGGGGGGCAGCGTACCGTAAATACAGAAGCTTCGCTGTCTTTGCAACTTGTCCGAACCTCGTTCAAAAATTTGGATATGACTCTAACAGAAAAGAAGTCACACAAAGTGCACACCTCCCAGATGATTTAGAAGACTCAGAGAGAAGGGGGTTTCGGCATAATTTATATACAGTTCAGATAATATCACAGCGGTAAAAAAGCGACATTTAGCACATTAGGATTAAACATGTAAAAATTAGGTAATAATGAAAGACAAACATAACAGCTATTCTAAGCTCGAATTCTTGAACCCTGAACCAGAGATTCTGGGTTCGTATTCCCCACCAGAGTCTCCAGAGCTGTCACACCTCATTTTTACCCGATAGGGGTGATAGGGGAGTTTTTCCAATTTAAGTTACATTATCGAAATGAGATTATTTATTTTCATATTTTTTTTCTCAGATTCGCCACCCGGAATTTTACGGTGTTCCGAGACACCATTTATTTATTTTAAAATCCCAAATCAAGGAAATTTTGACTATGTTAAAAAGTCTGCGAACCAGAAGAGCGGGTGAGGAATTCTGTTAACCTGGGAGAAGGTGTTAGGCACTCCCGAATTCCGTGGTTCTAGCACGGTCGCTTACTATTGATAATTGACCTAATTATCTAATTAATAACCATTTTAAACCTATTGTGCATTTTTAAACCTTTTGAACCACTTTTAATTTTTTATGGAATTATCTTGAAACAAGTCACGATGGCGTGCACTTGTCGTTTTTGGACACATTGTAAACGCGCCACATGAAATGCACCCGCAATTTATAACGTGTGATTTTTATTATCGTTCGGAGTTGTGGTCGGGGGCATGAGTTGCCACACCCGAGTGTAGATTACGTAATCATGACTATGGTCACGATGAATTAATTGCTTATTTGAAGCAAAACTATTTTTTTTGATAAGTTCTTTTGTCTTTCCTAAATTATATTTCACACTAGTCTAAAAGAGGTATTTTGGACTACAAGATGTAAATTTTGTGCAAGGTCTTCTAAATGGAGTTTACTAGTCTAAAAAGTATAATTTGGGCCATGGCTAGATCTGGCCCAATTTTATAATTAGAGTTTTAGGGCCAATCCTATTTTGGCTATGTGAAGAGAAAGAGATACACGGTTCAGCTAAAAAATTACATGAAGGAGTCTAAGTGTACAGGAAATGAAAATGCTAAGCACATTTCGAACAATGTGACAATAAATAAAGCAAGACTGAATTATGGATATAATATCGTGGAAACACATGTAAAGTTTCACTAATACTTGACCCATTTAATAGATAAGGGTATTTTATGCATTTTGGACAGATCGATCCATGAAACTAGAAATGCCTTTCCTAAACTTTTTTTTTCCTGTATCGCAACTAGCTATTTCTTAAGATTACATTAAAATAATAGGGCTTTCTTGGGTCGAAATTGCTTGGTCAGTTTATGAGAGACCCCAAAATCAGGAGAGAGTACTTAAATAACAAAACTAGATCATTACACCATTCCTTATTTATATTTAGAAAGCAGCTTTAAATTCTAGCCAAGATAGACTAATTTCAACTAAATTCGAAAACTAAACTAAAAATCCATTTTGATATAGATCTGAAACTTGTATATGACCTAGAAATGTGAAATTGCCTATTTCAAGTGATGTGAATTTTGATGAAAACACTCAGTTATACAGGTAGAAAACTGACCATTCATTATTTAATCCTTATTGCTGGGTTTAACACTCCACACCCAATGACCTGAAGTCCAGACTCTATCGAGCTTAACTAGGTCATGTTTGCGAGTCTGGCTCAGTTCGCATAACCTCTATTCAAAATAAAAACATGCAGGTTTTCAAGTCTGATTAAGACATAAAGTACGAGGTCGACTACACAGAGTTTAAAAATGTCATGTCCATAATATTACAACCGGAATAAAATGGTGCAACTTTCATGATGGTTTAAGTCTGAATTACAGTTTCCAGTAAGAAGAAAAATAGAAGACAATGAATTGTCCTAGGCTAAACAAAAGGTAATAAATTGGTGCTTGAGCCAAACTTGTCCATAGCTTTAATGATAGAAACAAACACCTGCACTTGGGATTTTAAACACATAAAAAAAAACTATGCACTATTATGGATTGAATCTGACCATTAGCGGGTCGGATTCATTTCCTTTAGTGCTATTTTTTTAAAAGTAATATTCTTATAACCTTAACTATATAGATGCATATAGGCAGTGTTGTTTTATACTTCAATACCACACAAGAATATAGGTTACTTTGTGTGGTACCCAATTTTCGAGTGATGTCTCAGTAAAAGAACCTGAGAATAATAAAAAGCAGTAAAGTAAAAATACAGAGATTTTTATGTGGAAAACACCTGGATCGAAAGGTGAAAAAACCACGACCTACTCCTCAGTAGGATTTTCTCAACTCTTCACTAAAAACTCTGAGTCAAACGAACTTACAAAATAAACTCTTTTGTAATCCTAAGGATTAATTCTAACCCTTTGTAGTAACTAGCCCCTAGCTAATTTCTACACACCTCAAGTTAAATCTAACTTGATCAATATGTAACTATTATAATTGCTTCTATGAAAGCTGAAAGATACAATATTAAAAACTCCTACTACAATTAACTAGACTCAATAAATAATCAGATGGAACTGGTTCTTCTAGTTGAATTGTAGCCTTTGTATCACACAATGATTCTGCTAGTAAAAATAATTCTGGGAATTTTGCTTTCAGACTTTGATTCACTTCAGCTTTTGTGCGTCGTTAATTTCAGTAGAAATACATCAAGTATTTATAGAGCCAGTCGTTGATCTTGTCTTCCAATTCCAGTTCAACTGTACCTGGGCGAACCAATTCAAACCAAACTCAAATTCCTTTCTTTTGTTACTTTCCTTGCTGAATTCGACTTCAATTAATCAGATCAGTTTGTAACCTTTTCGCATTAGGAGACAATCTCTTGGTATATTGATATTTCATATTCAAAACATCTTCTAAGCATATACGGTTCATGTTCCAGCTCGTCAGTTCACGGTGTGTGCTTTGATGGACCTGGTTCAACTGGTCAGCCTTTTGTCAATCTTCAAAACTATGCAGTGACATGGGTCAATAAATTCCCCCTTTTTGATGATGACAAACTCTGTGCTTAATCCTGTATACACTTCAAAGAATTTTGTATGGTTTTGAGCAATAATCATAGAGAAATCAGGTTCATTAGGTTATAAATATCACATCTTTATATTTTTAAAAAGTTCAGCACACTATCTTCACCCTTTTGGCATCATCAAAAAAAGTTTGCAAAATGATTTACTTACCAGTTTTATTAATTATTACTCATGGTCATTGAGGCAACTGCAGGTGCAAAGCATGATTAATCAACACCAAGAGACCAAAAAATGTTAGCTAACTCAGAAATTGAGACAATTCAATAACCAAAAGCAAACTTCATTGATAAGAAATGATAATCAACCACACATAGAAAAACAAAAACAACCAACCATGAGCAAAAATAAAAATAAAAATAAAAAGAACTGGAACTGGAACTGATAACTGGTCTTAAGATGGTTTGAGGAATCTCTAAGAAGCATAAGGATGGGAAGGTGCAGTGGAGGTTGTGGACTTGGATTGTAGGAGAGACAGCATCTGCTGAAGAACACCTTCATTATTTTCTTTCTCCTTTGCTAATTCAGCTCTAAGAGCATCCCGCTCTTCTTCAACCTCAATCACACGAGACTTTAAATGAAGGATCTCCATATCCTTAATCTCGTTTTCTTGCACCAAAGTTCTAACTTTGTTGTTGACTGGTTGCTTCCTAGATGAACCAGGTCCATCCCCAGGAACATTGACATTGTAGTCACATGTAAGCAATGTTTTCTTCCCAAAATAATCTTTGGCCGTAGCCATCTCAGCCTTCTTTACTGGAACCCCCAAAGTGTGCAAGCACTGCTGTCAGCATGAAGCCATAAGGAATTGTGTGTGCCTTGGTTCCGTTCACCACTCTGTCAAGGAGTTGGATGATAAAAGTTGGCCAATTAATTTGCTTTCCCTTGTACAAGCATTCCATCAATGTAAGATCCATATAATTTGCCATATGCCTTCTTTCTTGTATAGGAAGTAGGAACTTAATGACAAACTCAAAGAGTAGCTTGTGCTCAGGCTTCATCTCACTCTTGTAAACCGGCATGGGTTCAATCTCCTTCTCACTATCACTAAAGAACCTGGTGATGTCGATTGCTGAGGCCATCCCATCTAGACAAGGTCATCTCTGCCTTGTATAGTCCTCATAGCCCTCAGCCGGTATGTTAAGAATAACACCCAGTTCTTTGACATCAAAGGAAACCTCAATTCATTTGACCATA
>MDKI01115176.1:0-27696 GCA_005239505.1 Nicotiana paniculata
ATGTATACATATGAGCACCTGAGTCGCAGGTATGATTCGCGAGCAGGCTAGCCTTATTATTTGGATGTATAACTGCGTCCCATGATCGATTCGCGAGAGGGGCAGATAGATACATCTATGGTTCGAGCCGTTCGACCCTTGGCAGTGCACATTTTATAATTGTTGGCCCGTGCCGTTCGACCCTCGGCATTGCTTGCGCGTGATATTTACTGCGTAGTTGATATGATTTTTGCCTGATTACTGGCCTAGAATTTTAAGTTGTCAATTGAAATGACGGAGATTAAAAGTTATTAAAATTTTTGGAAGAAGTTGTTCCTTCCTGTTGATTAATTGTTATTTTATTAAATCACCCATGTTGATTAATTTTTATTAATATGACGAAGATATAAAGTGTTAAATGTGAACGGAGTTGATACTATTTATTCCTGATTTTAATAAATTGCCTATGATAATCATGCTTAGTGTCATACCTGAATATTCTAAATTGACCTTTAGCAAGTGTCTAATTTGACCTCTCGTCACTACCTCTCTGAGGTTAGACGGGCGACTTACTGAGTACACGTTGTTTTGTACTCTTGCTACACTTGCTGTGCATTTTATTGCATAGGTACTTTCATAGTAATGTGGAGGATTCGGAGACTTAGGCGAGCTGCATCATCTGGAGGCGATCCGCAGCTGACAGAGTCTCCCTCATATTGTATTTATTTTCATTTTAAATTTCCTTGTCCAATTTGTTTTTAGGACAGGCTTTGTGATGATTGTATAAATTCTTAGAAATTGCTCATGTACTTGTGACACCGGGTTCTGGGATGTGTTGGGATATATTTGTTAAAGTGTAATATTCAAACTATTTTTTTACTTAACAGATTTTATTTAGTTAATATGTAATAAAGTGAAAGGAAATGTTTTTCATAAATGTTAAAACCGGAAATTATTTTAATTAATTAATGATTGGCTTGCCTGACAATGATGTCCGGCGCCATCACGACCTTATGGATTTTGGGTCGTGACATTGTTGGGGAGTACTTAGGCTATTACCATACTGTACTTGTCTTACGTGGATTAGTTTTCTTTGTTAGAAAACGCACATTCTTTTTCCATCTTTATTTGTTAAATTTTGATATTACATGCACATCCCTTTCCCCTTCACCTTTACTTGTTTAAACCTGTTATAACATGCACATTTCTTCCCTTCTCCACCTTTATTTGCTTAAATTTGTTATAACATGCACATCAGTTTCCCTATTCGCCCATATTTGCTCTAACTGATGTTCATTTGTTTAAAGACAGCTATATCATGCCTCTCTTGTCCCTACTCCCTTGCTTGCTTTATCACATTCTCATATATTCCACGAACTAACTTCTTCCCTTGTCTTTCTTTTATGCCTTTCATGTTTTACCTTAATATTGTATTTACCGCTTTTACATATTTACCATGCAAATAACTGACGTGTTATTATCTCTGCATAAAGCATTCTCTACATCATACTCCACACGTGCCAATTATCAACATAGCGGCGCTTGATGAATGTCCACGCTCTTCCAAAATTACCCATTTAAAATTGGATAGGCTTATTTGCGATAGACTAGTCGATCAACGATGCAGTCGACAGTCCCGTGCCTTTCCCTCTCAAGTTGTACGCTTGAGAGTACCGTTCTAGGCCATTCTAGAAACCTTACTCCAATATCAAATGTACATACATCATGTCAAACCTAATACGGGTTAGAACGTTGTTGATGTGATAGCCCGCTAAGATAAGCCTTGTCCAAAGTCAGATGGGATTTCCTCAATCCCAATGGACACCATCATGTTATGTGCATTACTTGGAGAAAATATGCCAATATGTTGATTATTAGTGTGTAAATAGTCGAATCTGGAGGGGGAGAGTGCTAACCTTATTTGTTTGCAGAGAATGAAGCACGAAATCCATAAGTTCGGCATGGTCCAAATCATCCCATCTATTTTGCTTGATTGGTGGAAAAATCTCGCGCCTAGCGACAAGAATCACGTGAGAAGGGTCCTTGGCAATTTACCTTCTAGACATCCGGACGAATAGAGCATTAATTGGGGCCGACACAATGTTTTGGGATGAGAAAAGGGCCGTCTTCCGCTTTGTTGACATAGAAATGACTCCTCTCCTAGAAGAAATAGGAGGCTTCTCTAAGCTTCCATGGGATAGTCCAGGATTATTAGCACCAGAGAATCGCACCCCTCGCAGTTTTTTGAAAATGCATGGTTTCAAGAAAAATAATGAGTTTCTTTGTTTGAATAAGACATAAATCCCATTTGAATTCCTTTATGAGTGTTATGGGCACAAAAAGTCATATCGCCTTCATCATGATGAACTTGCCACTACTTCCATGGGTTGGACGCACCGTCGAATTTATGTGTTCATTGTCTGCTTCTTGGGATTGCTGATATTTTCGATGAAAGGGGGAAGGATCCACACTCGTCTAGCCATGGTCGCCAGTAACCTAATGGAAGGCTTTGAGGGGCAAACCTCTAATATCGTCCCCATGATCTTGGCTGAAATGTACCGCGCTCTAGATCGGTTCAAGTAGGGGTTCGGGCACTTCGAGGGTTGTAATATGTTTCTTCAAGTATGGTTATTGGAACATTTTCATAGGGGAGAATATCTTTAGGAACTTCTATGACGAACATTAAACGATTACATATCTTACCATCACCCAAAGAGAATGACATTTATCCTAGACAGGTTTGCACAACCTGGAAATGTTGTAAGCTGGTTGCGTTTCTTCAGCAATCTGATAGACGAGCAGGTACATTGGATGTTTGAATGTTTTCCTAGCAGTGATTTCATCATTAGGTCAAGAGAGACTACTCATTTGGTATTGATCGAGTTAAGAGGCATCCATCCTTATGCTCCTATAAGGGTAGTGAGACAAGCGGGAAGAAAACAGGTTATACCTCGGGTTTCCAAAATGGTCTAGTACTAAACAGATTTTAAAGGGGACGTTATCCTATTCAAGTTTGAGGCACAACATATGTGGAACCAGAAGGTCATCGTGGAAAGGACACTATTGAACCAGACAGGTATCATGCCGGCCATGTGTATTTCTATCCATAATGGTTAGTGGACGATATAGTAGTAGACGTCAAGCCGGGAACTAATCTAAAAAACAGGATCATAGAGGATGCTATTGAAGCACAAGTCAAGTATAGGAGGTTACGTAAAAGGGTCTTCGATTCTGAAGCTAGGAATATGGAACAACACAAAGTGGATATGGAAGCAATCAACAAATGGAGGGAAATTGCCACTAAATCGACAGAGAGATTGGAATATTTGGAGCAAGGGTTGATGGAGCTTGAGGGAAAGATGAGGAAGAGGCTTTCAGATTGTCAGAACAGGGATGGCAATGAAGGAGGGAATGTAGCAAAGGTTTACCTATTGTTGGATATGTGCGGCCTTGGGAACCTGATTGATGGAGTCAAAAGATCCAAGCATAGGGAAGTTCCTTCTGGGACCAAGTAGGTTAGGAAATGATGTTCTTTACTACTTTTTTGCTTATTTTAGATTTCGATTGTAATAAGGAAAATGCCATAACTAACTTTCTAATTATTGTCGTTTTAGTAAGGATTTGATTCATTTTTGCATTACTGAAATGACACAATTATTGGTATTAGTTTTCTCCAAGTCTATGTCTCGCTTAGGCCTACCTCGGGCACAACGAGGTCCCCAAATTAGGACGCGAATTTATTACATAATTTCGCAAAGCATGCAAGCATTCTTTCAATATCCCTTACTAACTTAGTTACCTTTTGTTTTTCTTTCTTTTGATTATTCCCATTCCCCAAGGTTGGTTTGTGCATACTGGCAGCATCCACATATCACACTAGATCCAGAGGTCCTCCGCCTCCTTCTCCACCAAGTGATCCTAAAGGCAGAAGCAAATGGAAATGAAAGATGGGCGGTTTAAGTGGTATCAGTAAAGACAATGCAGAAAATGTTGAAACTTCGGATTGTCGGAATACTCCAGCGCATAACGAATTGGTCCTACACCTGGAACATAAAATACTGAAGCTATAAGGAGAACTTGAGCAGGTCCGGAAATTAGCAAGCCTTTCCCTCACCTTAAACGTCCCTGATGTCAAACAACAAAACCCAAACGCTTAAAACACGGCACTTCCCCAAAATCCACAAAACCAAAATTCACCGCCAAACCCTCCCACACCACATCAATACACCATGCCTCATCTGAACCATAGCCATCCACTGGTACCTACTCCTCAACAACACCATCACTATCCAACTCAATACCCAAATACTACCACTTACCACACTTCTCAGATTGCACTGCAACCTACTCCTGATCCCCAAAACTCAACCAATGACCACCATTATCCCCAGATTCTCGTAGTCCACCAAAGCAATCCCATATGTGGAAACTTTATCCCACACCCCACAACAAACCCTATATATACCGGAATCTACCGAGAAGGACCTGCTCATCAAGAACAGGCCACAAATAAAGCTTTGCAGTCAAGAGGTATCTCCAAGAAGAAAGAAGTGGGTGCAATAATTGTATCCCAAGGTCGGAAGTCTCCTCTCACATACCAAACACCTCTACCCATATACCATATTTCACCCCTAGATACCAACAACCCGCTGCCACCTATCATACTTATAACACCCAACCCGCATATTACCACTCACCACCACCAGCCCACCAAAATTACCAAAAACCAAGACCAAATTTAAACCGCAGATCACCCACACAATACACTCCGATTGCTGAATCCATAGACCAACTATACGAGAGACTAAAGGTTGCCGGTTACGTCACTCCCATCCCCGTTGTTGCTATGGAAAACTCTTCTCAGTGGATTAACCCAAACAAGACATGTGCTTATCAATCAGGCATGAAGGGTCATACCATTAATGAGTGGCTCACTCTAAAGGAAAAGATTCAGACATTATTTGACACTAAATTCATACAGGCAAAAGAGGATGCACCCAATGTTCGTAACAATCCTCTTCCAGATCACATAGGTGATGGAAATGTGATAGAGACCGATGAAGAATGGTATACAGAAGGGTCAATTTGACTCATTTGGGAGGGGTATGATCCTAAAACATCCACATTCACTCTCACTCCTATCATGGTACAAACCCAGGCACCGATCGAGGTTGAGGTAGCCACACCATTGCCATTTAAAGTCGAGGTGACCACACCCTTCACCGTGATGGTAGAACCTACACCATCTTATAAGTCTGATGCTATACCATGGGATTATGTTGCGGAAGTAAGAAGGAAAGGAAAAGCGAAAATGGAAGAAACAGGTGCAACACAAGGCATGACTAGAACTGGTAGGGTTTATATACTTGAGCACTTGGGAGGTACAAGCAAAGAAGATGCATCTAAGTTGCCTGTCATTGAGACTGCACCTGACGACTATTGGAGAAAAGTGCAAGCGAGAGAATACTCTGTGGTCGACCATTTGAACAAAACTCCTAATCAGATATCTATTTTATCACTACTGCAGAACTCTGAGACACGTATGAATGCCCTGATGAAGGTGTTGAGTGCATCTTATGTACCCACCGACATCACTAGTGGGGAAATGGCAACCATGATCGGGCGGAAATTGAAAAGCCGCAAAATCACTTTTCATGAAGACGAGATGCCACCGGAAGGACTAGTCACAATAGGGAACTACATATCACAGTGCAATTTGAGGACAAATTCATCGCCATGGTCCTGATAGACAAGGGTTCGAATCTCAACGTATGTCCACTGAGTACTCTAAAGAGATTTGGTAAAGGCTTGCACAATATATATAAGAAGGAAGCATGAATGTGAAGGAGTTTGATGGATCTCAGAGGGCCACAATCGGTGGAGTAAACCTTAGCCTACAGATGGGCCCATCATGGTTTGATGTTGAGTTTAAAGTGTTGGATATATCTGTTATCTACCATCTATTGTTGGGACGACCATGGATGCATGCCGATGGGGCTATAGCTTCTACTCTACATCAGGCTGTGAAGTTTGAGTAGAACCATCAGAAGGTGATCATCCATGGAGATGGGAGTAATCCCATTTATACCAATCAGACTATTCTAGTCATTGAGAATAGGAGGAAACTTGGTGGAGAAACATATCATTGCATTGAGTGCGTCAACGCAATTGAAAAAGACAAATGGTGCAGAAACAAGATAGAAAGCATATTGCTATGGACAGGGTATGAGCCTGGCAAGGGTCTCGGCAAAAATCTCCAAGGGATCACCAAAACGGTACAGTTAAAGCGTTATGGTACAACTTTTAGGATTGGGTATGAATACACTTGGCAAGAGTACTAGGATTGATCGCCGACATGGAGTGGTCCTTATTATCCGCTGGAACAACTAGTACCACATTTGCACCAGACATTTCATCAAGCTGACATGATGTGGAGGTCTGAAGAAGATGAAGCTTTAGCTGGCATAAGGAAGTTGTTTCTGGATGATGAAGACATGGATTGAAGTGCGATAGTTGAGGAGCACGAGGAGGAAGACCTTACTATTCAGACTGTGGAGAAAGTAGTTATTCTGAAGAACTGGACTGCTGCATCATCGCGGGCCCGTCGAGTTCCTGGGTAACTTGGTAATTAGCATCAATTATTTTTAAAGCAATTTTATGAGCATCTGACATTTTCAGTATTTTGTTTTGAACGTATTTCGTTTTGAAATAATTTCTCGAGTTATCGAGTCATACTTGTTTGACATTTTCAATATTTATTTAATGCATTGTTATTTTTAGTATTTATTATTATTCTTTACATTTTCTCTCTACAACATTATTATTACCTATCCCGATGAACCTACGACCGTGACATGTAATGAGACAACGCAACATAAGGATAGTGATTCAGAGGATCTGGAATATGATATACTATCTGAGGAAATTGTCAGAGAAGTGGATAACTTTTAAAACAAGCCTAAGTCTAATTTAGACGAGACTGAGACGGTTAACTTAGAAGACTTTGAAACTGTCAAGGAAACACGTATAAGCGCTCATCTATCACTCTCAGAGAAGGAAGAATACATTCGGTTCCTGAAAGAGTATTAAGATATTCTTGCATGATCCTATGATGATATGACTGTTTTGAGCACATCCATAGTGGCTCACAAGCTACCTACCGATCCCATGTGTCCACCTGTAAAACACAAACTCAGAAAACTCAAGCCAATATGAGTTTGAAAATAAAATAGGAAGTCACTAAGGAAATCAAAGCCATGGTTCTGAGAGTGGTTGAGAATCCGAGTTGGTTGGCCAATTCGTGCCAGCCCCGAAGGAAGACGGGAAGGTTAGAGTGTGTGTCGATTATCGTGATTTAAACAGAGCGAGTCCCAAAGATGATTTCCCATTGCCGATCATACACATACTGATCGACAATTGTGCCAAGCATGTATTCCAGTCTTTTGTTGATTGCTTTGCGGGGTATCATCAAATCTGGATGGATGAATAGGATGCCAAAAAGACAGTCTTTATCACACCATGGGGGATGTATTGCTATAAAATGATATCCTTTGGCATGAAGAATGATGGGGCCACTTACATGATAGCTATGACAACTACTTTCCACAACATGATACACAAGGAAATAGAGGTGTACGTGGATGACATCATCATCAAATCCAGAAAAGGCGTAGATCATATAGAAGACTTGAAGAAATTCTTTGATCAGCTTCGAAGATACAATTTGAAATTGAATCCCACAAAGTGTGCCTTCGGAGTCCCCGCCGAAAAATTGCTAGGATTCATCGTCAGCCGACGAGGGATTGAATTGGAACAGTCAAAGGTCAATGCTATTCTGGACTTGCCACCTCCGATGAACAAGAAAGATGTGATAATTTTCTTAGGGCGTCTCAACTACATCAGCCATTTCATAGCACAATCAATCGTGATCTGTGAACCGATTTTCAAAATGCTGAAGAAAGATGCTGCAAGAAGTTGGACTAAAATTCCAGAAAACCTTCGACAAAATCGAGGAGTATTTATCTAAACCACCTGTTCTGGTCCCACCAGAATGAGAGAAACCTTTGCTGCTTTATTTGTCTGTACTAGATATGGCTTTTGGTTGTGTTCTGGGACAACACGATGAGATGGGAAGAAAGGAGCAGGCCATACATTATATGAGTATGAAATTCACACCATATGAAGCACGATACTCTTTGTTGGAGCTCACCTGCTGCGCTTTGACATAGATAGCTCAAAAGTTGAGACACTACTTCTATGGCTACACCACATATCTCATATCAAGGATGGATCCGCTGGAATACATCTTCCAGAAACCCATGCCAACGGGAATGTTAGCAAAATGGCAGATATTGTTGAGTGAGTTTGACACCATTTATGTAACTCAGAAGGCGGTCAAAGGGCAACTGTTGGCGGATCATTTGGCAGAAAATACTATAGACGGAGAATACAAACAATTGAAAACTTTTTCCCCGCCAAGGAGGTAACATTTGTGGGAGAATATATCAGTGAAGCATACGATGGTTGGAGAATGTTCTTTGATGGAGCCGCAAACTTCAAAGGAGTGAGTATCAGAGCTGTATTAGTGTCAGAAATAGGCCAACACTATCCGATATCCGCAAAACTCAGGTTTCCATGTACCAACAATATGTCAGAATATGAGGCTTGCATCTTGGGCCTCAGGTTAGCCGTTAACATGCATGTTCAGGAATTGCTGATGAGTGGAGATTTAGACCTTTTGGTGCATCAGTTTTTAGGAGAATGGGCTACAAAGAATACAAAAATATTTCCATATTTGTATTGTGTACAAGAGCTGATCAAGAGGTTCACGAAGATAGATTTCAAACATGTTCCGAGGGTTCAAAATGAGTTCGCAGATGCATTGACCACTTTATCTTCCATGATACAACACCCAGACAAAAATTTCATAGATCTTATCCTAAGAGGAATTCATCAACAACCAGCTTATTGTGCTCATGTTGAAGAAGAAAGTGATGGAAATCCATGGTTCCACGACATCAAAGAATACTTGGCAAAAGGAGAGTACCTGGAGCACACAAACCATACTCAGGAATGCACACTTCGAAGGTTAGCCAACCACTTATTTCAAAGTGGAGGAATTCTGTACAGAAGGACCCCTGACCTGGGGTTACTATGGTGTGTCGATGGCAAGGAAGCATCCAGATTGCTCGAGGAAATACATGCCGGAACTTGCGGGCCACACATGAATGGTTTTGTGTTAACCAAGAAAATACTAAGAGCGGGGTATTTCTGGATGACCATGGAAACAAATTATATCAAGTATGTCCAAAAGTGTCACCACTGCTAGATACATGCGGATATGATACGAGTGCCACCCAATGAATTCAATGCAACAAGTGCACCCTGGGATTTCTCCCCTTGGGGCATGGACGTCATCCGTCCGATCGAGCCCGCTGCTTCAAATGGGCATAGATTTATTCTAGTGGCCATAGACTATTTCACAAATGGGTGGAAGCCGCATCTTACAAAGTTGTAACTAAGAAGGTCGTTGCAGATTTTGTTCGGAATCGCATTGTTTGTCGATTCGGAATACCACAGTCAATCATCACCGACAACGCTGCCAACCTTAATAGTGATCTGGTGAAGGCTATGTGTGAGACCTTCAAGATCAAGCATAAAAATTCCACGGTATACAGGCCGTAAATGAATGGAGTTGTAGAAGCCGCCAACAAAAAAATCAAGAAGATATTGAGGAAAATAGTAGATAATTACAAACAATGGCACAAGAAGCTACCATTTGCTTTGCTTTGATATCGTACCATGGTTCGCACATCAATTGGGGAAACTCCTTACTTATTGGTCTATGGTATAGAAGAGATTATTCCTGCTAAAGTATAAATCCCTTCTCTAAGAATCACACAAGAAGCTAAGCTCGGCGACACAGAAAGGGTACAAAGCCGCTATGAACCACTAGCCATCATTGATGAAAAGAGAATGAATGTAGTATGTCACAGTCAACTCTACTAGAACAGAATGTCAAGAGCTTTCAACAAAAAAGTCAAACCAAGGCAATTCACACCGGGGCAGTTGGTGCTAAAGTGAATTTTCCCGCATCAAGATGAAGGTAAAGGGAAATTTTCACCCGATTGGTAAGGTCCCTACATGGTTCATCGAGTAACAGGAGGAGCACTTATACTTGAAGAAATGGATGGAGAGATTTGGCCAAAACCTATCAACTCAAATGCAGTCAAGAGATACTATGTTTGGTATTATTTACATTTCTTCCTTTGATATAACTGATCTATGCTTGACCTGATTCCCGTTTAAGAGGGTATACGTAGGCATCCTTGTGGGTTCGGTCGCATCTTAATAAAATCTTCACTTTGCCATGATCAGAAACTGAGGCAGAATTTTGAGGAGGACCCTCAAAATTCTAAAGCAAGCCCAGCCAACTTCGTCATATGAGAAATAGCCAAAGTGATTTCAGAAGTATTGCATTTAAACAGGGGCAGAATTTTGAGGGAGGCCCTCAAAATTCTAAAGAAATGAGGTCGCAATGTCTCTAAAATATGTCACAGTCATCGGTTCATCTAAATTAATTGATATCCAATACTACAACATTTCGAATAACTATATTTATCAAATGCATGCATATTTTTTCGAAAACTTTATTTCTATGACAGCCAGATGTTACCCGCGGTAACTCAAACAAGATCTCAATGCAGGAGCAAAGATAGATCAAGAAAATGAAAGCACGAACCACCCTTCCCCACATATCTCACAATGTTTCTTTGGACGCAGGCATGATAAGACAAATCATAGCGCAAATTACCTAGAGCAAACACCTCCGGCTAAGAACTACTCTACTTTCACACTGCCTTCTGATCATTTGTATGAGGTTAAGCTCTACCTCCATCCTTTCATAAGGCTAAGCATTTCCTTTCCCTGCATGATACTAAGCATTTTCTCCTTTTCTTGCAAGAGGCTAAGCATTGCCTCCCTAATTGCATAAGGCTAAGCATTGTGTTTTCCCTGCATGAGACTAGGCATTGTCTCTTATTCTTGCATGAGGCTAAGCATTGCCTAACTAATTGCATAAGGCTAAGCATTGTCTTTACCTGCATGATACTAAGCATTCTCTCCTCTTTGCATGAGGCTAAGCATTGCCTCCCTTATTGCATAAGGCTAAGCACTGCCTTTCTTTTCATCGAGACTGAGCATTGTCTCCTATTCCTGCATGAGACTAAGCATTGTCTCCTCTTTGCATGAGGCTAAGCATTGCCTACCTAATTGCTTAAGGCTAAGCACTGCCTTATCCTGCATGAGACTAAACATTGTCTCTTCTTTAGATGAGGCTAAGCATTGCCTCCCTAATTGCATAAGGCTAAGAACTGCCTTTCCCTGCATGAGACTAAGCATTGTATCTTCTTTGCATGAGGCTAAACATTGCCTCCCTAATTGCATAAGGCTAAGCACTGTCTTTCTTTGCATTGGGACTGAACATTGCCTCCCTAATTGCATAAGGCTAAGCACTGTCGTTTCCTCGCATAAGAATAAATACTATCTCCATTACGCTATCTAAGACCTAGCATTATCCTGTACTCACCTAGGGCTAAGCACTGTCCTCATCTTACACAAGACTAAGCCTTGTCTTGTCTCATTTCGCATATGACCAAGCATCATATATTTACATTTCATGGGTTGAAACATTGCTAGTTTTTCCAAAGGCACCATATTCCGAAGGCATCATCCTCATAACCGGGAGACACCATTCCATGTCCTGAGGTTCTCTCAAAAGCACACATCATTATTCAAAGGCGTCATAGTATAGAGGCACCATCCTCATGGCCTGAGGACATCATTTCATGGCCTGTAAATCCCTTATCACACGATTCATGGCCCATGACGTCATGGTCTAAGGACATCATCTCACCGTCCAAAGACAACCTTCATGGTCCAAAGGGAATTTGCATCACGTTTAAATTCTCGCAATAATACATATATATTCCCATGCACCATGTTTTAAGTTTTGCAGGTAATCTAGGAGGTGGTCGTTCTCCAAACGCGAGCAATCTTTGCTCCGATTTCCGTTCACAACGTTCACATCCTACAATTATTTCAAACATAACCGTACCACCATCAATTCCCGCCTTTCACTCTATGATCGTTCATAGTTTTGTTCAGCGATATATCCGCAACATTTCAAATTCACATTCATGACTTTGCATAAATTCATCCGATACTATCCCGCCCAAAAGAACCTTTTCTAAAAACATACGATCGATCTTATAACAACTCCCTCAGTTTCACTCGCCGTTGGATATAGAACTACACACGGTCTGATTCCTGTAACAGCAGGAACCAAGGTTCGGCCCCCATTTTTTCAAATTATATCATCCCTCATTCAATTCTGCCAAAATTGGTCATTATTTTCTTTACCCGACAATTCTTTCATCATTTCCGGATAAAGAGAGACAACTGTTGATACCCAATTTTTCCCTCATATTTTTTCAAATAATATATATACTTTCACAACATTGTTTTTTCATCATTATTTAGCTTACATATCTATACAAGCACTTTTTATAATTTTTCATAATTTGTAGAGCTTTAAAATTAATTTTCTTGCATTTAAATTACATTAATATGTAGTAATTATCCCTTTATATTATTTGTGATGACTTAATCATCCAAAATTACTATTTTCTTTCCTCATATATGTCTCATAATATTTTCACTTTATTTTTTTTAATATAATTATAGCAGCATATTATAGCTATTTGCACATCTTGCAATAATAACCTATATTCATATACAAATGCTCCTTATTTATATTATTGGCGTCAAAATAGCATTTTATATTTTTATAATGCTATATCATTATTTTAAATCATTTTACTGCATAAAAATATTTTTATTCATTTACTAATTGTTTTTATAAATTATTTCGATAAATAATGTGTGTAAAAGGTTGGCCCAATTATTAAACCAATTTTTGGACTAAAAATGGCCCAACACCTTAGGTCAGTAACCCCAGCCCAAATTCAAATGACCCTTTTACAAAACCCGGTCGGTACCCGTTTTAATTAACCCGACCCGTTCATTTTAAATCCCAGCCGTTGATCTTTCAATATCAACGGCCCTCATTTATTCCCCTGATTTTAATTACCCACCCCAACCCTAATCCTCTTATTCTCTTTAACCCGTCGCCCTCAAACTCTCTCTTCTCCTCTCCACAAAAACCCTAGATGCCCTCTCATATCTCTACAAATCCGTCTCAACCATGGATTCTCTCCGTGATATCCTAACCTTTGGTGCGTTATCTCGTTATTTTCTATTAAACTATGGTATCACCTAGTACATGCGTAAACATGGAAAGTATTATATCTCAGAATTAGGCCATTCAACTTCAATCGCTTGAATCTAGACAGTATTTAGAACATATATTTCATGACCAGACTATATAGGTCCGATTAGCCATGATTTTCGGCCAATTTTTGATATTTTTCAACTAGGGTTTACCTATTTTTTTCTTAATCCGATTTTTATTGATTCTGCATGTTATTACTTCCTAATTTATGTTTTATTTTATAGTGTTTCCTTGTTTACTTGTTCGATTTCTGTCACTATATAAACCCCTCTCCATTCCCCTTTCAGGCAGAGCTGAATCAATATACGTTCACTAAAAATTGGAGCGTTGTTCTGTGATTCCCTCATACTCTTATTTTGTACTTTGTTTTTGGCCGAAGGCCACTGAGATTCTATTAATTGAATTTTCTCTTGGTGCGAGCATTGCTCGGAGTTCTTTTGAAGCTCTTGGAAACTTTGACCCATTGAGATTCTGGTGTCTTCTTGAATTTTTGTTCTTTATTGTTGTCCGTTTAGCTGGTAAGTCGTTTGACTATTTGCAATTTCCTTTTTTATAAGTCTCTGATTTGCATGTGCTCTCGCTTATGAAACCTATGGCTTAGTGTGTTTGTAGGCTACTTTATGCACAACTTTGTTAGTTTTGCACTCGTTTTAAATCTCTTTAGAATTTAACTTCTCCTAATGTTGCTAGTTCTGAGATTGTCTATGTCTCACTTAGATAATTTGAACCCTCCTTGGCTCGTTTAGCTAGAATATTGGGGCCTGAATAATCATGAATATGCTTACCTGCTTTCTCCTGAATCTCTGTTATGAATGCCTCACAACTGTAATAACCTGTGTTAAGACCTTCACTGTTAAATATGACTTGTTTCCCTGCTATTGTGTCACTCAGCATGCTCACTTGATCCTATACTCCTTTAGTGATTGTTTGAGGTTTTAGAACAGTTATCTTAACTTGTTTTCGCTACCATGTTTGAACTGTTTTGTTTCATGATGTTAGGATGAATCCCTATCATAACTTGGACTTTCTTTAGTTAATTCGTCTACTGTGTCAAAACCTGACTGCCTACATTTGCTATTTGACATGTGTTCTGAATCTCTATAATGATAGTCTTGCATATTTAATGTGTTCTATTATGTGCTAAGACCTTTTCTATCAACTATGATCTACTCCCTCAAAGCATGTTTCTGTTTTGCTTAGTCTTATATCCTTACTGATTGTTGGAAACCTTTAGAATGGCCATCTTAGTTTGTGTTTCCATACTATGTTTGACAAACTTAGGAGCTTTATGCTTCAAATCTCTAAGTCAGTGCCTTACTTAAACTTGTTTGTTATTATGCACCTGTGTATGATAACTTTTGTCAATCCTGCAAACTTATTTCTCCCCTAACTCGTTCAATATATGGTTGCTTATGTGTTACTTTGCTAAGTGCTGAAGTCCTGTTGAACCTGCTTCTAAGTCATGTGACCTGCTTGATAAGCAACTCTGCATGCTCAACTTTGCTATGTCCACTTTAAGCTATAAGTGCTTTTCCTCAACTTCTGTCCCTTAACCATTGTTTGTTCTCTCTCATTTTTACCTACGTTATTCTGAACCTATCATTCTTGGTCGGCTGAAAGCCAAGGGCACCAAGACTCTTTCTACTGACCTCCCTAGTGTGAGCACTGCACGTGATCCATTTGAGAGTTTTATGAACTCTGACACACTAAGGTTTGGGTCTTTTAGCCACTTTCTCTACTAATGAGACCTGAACTACCCCATTCAATTCCTTCTTCCTATTTTCCAATGAACATGTAAGCTGGTTGGTTTAAGTGATTTAATACTTGGGTAATATGGTTAATCTATGGTTGTGTGATATGGCATTGAGCTCTTCTATGGATTCTGAGTTGTGCTTATGAATATTGTTCCTTGTTGAAAATCGGGGTATACCACGGGAGAATTGTTGAAGGCCCAGCAGTGCTGGGTATTTCTTTTGGGCCTGTTGTGGCCATACTGTCATTATTTTTATAATATTGTAATCAGTCATTATTGGGCCTACAATAATTTTGTAATAAATAATTGGGGTGTTAGTAAAAATGGGGGATGGGTAAATTCTGATGTTTGCATGCAAGGGTAGAATACATGCTTATAAGATTCGATGATTCATCTGCTATATATGCCATTCAATCTCTATGTGCACTGTAGAAATCATGTCATTAAGAGAAGCACACAATCACACTACTTGTCTACTAGCAAAGCATGAGTTCAAATGCTTCTATTATCACTACTACTACACATTATTAGAAAACCTGCCCATAGAAAATAAATATCATTGAATTTTCCTTCAATTTGCATCGCTGCAGCATATCCACTAGAAATCATGCCTATAGGATTTTAATTATTTCATTCGCTACTATATCGCACTGTTCACCAAGAAAACATTCCTATAAGGTTAAAGTATAACAATAGAATTGGTTCCAATCGCCAATGTTAGAGATCCTGCCTATAGGGTATTACTACTCGCCAAAAAGTGTTAATTTTCTAAACGTTGTTTGCTGCTCGTTTATGCTACTGTCAGAAAAGCATGAATAATTCCAGGTTTTCCTCTAATAGTTTTAATTGTCACTTAGTGCATAAATCACCTAGACACAGCATCTATAGGTTAAATAACTTGAAATCTGCAATCTCAAATCAGCGTGCAACAATCGTATAATTATTTGGAGATAAGCAGCACCTAGCCTCTGAAACCGCTTGTATGTTTTAATGCATAGTCACATAGAAATCACGTCTATAGGGCTTAAGGTTCTTAATTCTGTAAAGGCCTAACATGAAAACCTGTTTCACGTGCATATGTTGCTTAAGTGTGGAGGCTAACTTGAGCTATTAACTGCCCATATTTGAAATCCAATATGTGTTTTGTATGTCGCCTAGTTTTGATATTTCTTATCCACCTAAGTAAGGTCTAGAACCACCCTAGTAGAGGTCCAATACCTCCTGGACCATAGGAATGGGACGGGTAGTGCACGCATAGAGCACAACTTAGAATTGAATTAGTGCGCTTCAGGTAAACAACTTTAACATAGTAGTCGGGTAGCAGGAGATGATAGTCTGTGACCGCTGAATAATATGAGTAACTCCCTATCTCAAGGGACTTACGAAGTATTATTTATATTGCACGGGTGATCCTTTAGACCAAAAAACCTAGGACCCCCCCTCCCCCTTTTTTATATGTTGTTATTAGATCCAAATAGTTGTATCCCTATATTTCGTACTAAGATTTGTACTAATCATGTTGTAAGAAATTCTTTGACTTTTACATTCGCTTTGTTTATTTGATCACTACTTAGCCTAATTGTAATCCACATAATCTTAAGTTCGGCCGGGATCCATAATTTTGGACCTCGAAGAGTGCCTAACACCTTCTCTTTGAGGTAATTTGAGCCCTTACCCGATCTTTGGTGACGCTAACTAGTCAAACAGAGTCATTTGCATAATAGGTGCCCTAACGGACCTTAAATACTGCTAGGTGACGACTCTTCTCTTTTAATACCTATCTTCCATTTAAAAGAGTTGTAACATGTCGAAACCCGCTTTCGCGAGAAAACGGGACGCGACACTAGTGTCTTTGTCTTCTTTCCTGCTTCAACTCAGACTGCCTCCACCATTACACCTTGATTATTTTCTCCACTTTTCATAACTATTACAACTTGAAATTCATCCAAATTGTTAAAAGCATCAAACACGGTAATTTTAGAAACAACATTACCTTTAGAATTGTCATTCACTAGAGTAATATTTTTTCCAGTCGATTGGATAATTTTCCTTTCCCTCTTGTCGTTTTAATACTTACTACTTCGTTAAATCCACTCTTATCAAGCTAGATTAGGCTTAAAATTAGGGTTTGTGATTTGGATTTCCAACAACCTTATTACTAGTTAAAATCCTAGTTGAGGCAGCAACAGTTCCAGCTAGATTTTTAGGTTGTCCAGATGTTCATCCTTCCTCTTGAACAATAGGAATAAATTTCGGATGCAAGATTATAGAATCCATCTAATTGTTTACCTGCTTGCTACATGCTTGTGATATCTGGGAAGATAATGTTATTTGTTCTTGATCCGTTTTGATGCTTCCTTACTAGTTTCTTCATCTTCCTCAAAAATCTTGATTCTTTGAGGAAAATTCTCAAGCAAATAACCTCCCACCTTTACCTTTGCACAACTTGGTCTAGTACCATTTTGAGTTGCCAAATTAATTGTAAGGATCGGCCAACATTATTGCAAAGCGAAAAAATAGATTCATTTCCAAAAATATTTGGTGGTAAGTCAAAAAAAGAAACTCATGCAATGCAATGGATGTTTCAAAACTAGATTTCCACCATGGTGACTATTTAAATGTTTTCATCTACCAATATTCACTCTGAGCTTTCAAATAAAAGGCAGGCTTGGATAATAAATGAACATATTCCTCAAATAATGTCAATTTGATCAATAAATGAGAGCCCTTAATCAAACAAATCGAATAAGGTTCTTATATTTCACATTGGAGAAGAATAAGTTTTTGCGATTCATGTAAATTAGGTTTTCCATACAAAAGCTTACCAAGAACAACATATTAAAGATTCCGTTGGATTACAGTTTATTGAACTTCTCGTTTCTTCCACTTAACAGTTCGTTTACAATGTAGAAATTCAATAGGTTTGACTGTAATAGCGTATACTAATAATAGATAGATAATATTAAAGTGGATCCAGGTTGGCGTCCCAACACAACGGATCGTAACCTTAGGGCGACAGCCGAACCACGGTTAGTCACCCCCGCCAATGGATCTATTCTTCTCTTCCGCGAGTGAGTAGGTGGGTACACTGAACACCAACTCCATCTTAATGAAGAAAGGGATAAGCAGAATAAGTCAACTTCAAAGTGGATTTGTTGTGCGAAGAGTGCGTTATGACCCGTGGCCGCCTGCCTGGTGGGGGCGGCTCCTCCGTTGTGGGGGTTTTGCTAGAGGTCATTTAATGCGACTGGTTTCAACAAAAGCATTTTTTTTAGGTTACAACTTAATAACCAAATGGACTAAAAACTCTAGTACCTTGACCCATATAATCAACTCTCTTTTAGGTTACAATTCTGTAACAAAAGGACTAACTCTTGTAATTTAACCGCTACAATTAACTTGGTTTTAACTAAACTTTCACCACAATAAACTCTAGCCTAGAAAGCAAAATAAATTTTCTAAATTTTGATAACCTACAAATACTCTTCTTAAAAACAAAACGATTACAATTAAAGAACAATGAATCAAGAGCCTTCTAGCTATGATCAGGTTGTTCAGTTGTGTAACATGAACTCTTAAAAGAGCCTTCTAGCTATGAATGTTATTTTTCTTGAAGGAATCTTTGTATTCGTGCGAAATAGAATTGACCTCAATTGCAATAACTTGATGCTTTATATATGCATGAAATTTGGTCGAAATATTCCATAATTATTTCTCAAAAACCTATAAGAAATCGATTAAGAAAAACAATCCTAATATACGATTTGGCTTCCTTAAATATCTTCAACTTCACAACTCTTTTTCTTTTTGCAAGTATAGTAATTAATGAATCATTGTTGACCACGATTTTTTCTAGCTGGTACATTACTTATAGCCCACGAGATCAGACCTTCCATAGATAACATTGGTAAAGCGCCCTACTTGTACTAGGAATCAATTTGTAGCTCATGATAAACGTTCATCAAGGGACCTGGTTCTTTGATATATGCTTGAAAAGTCATCAACCTTGTTTATTAGCACAATAAATACCTTCGAGGACCTAGTTCTTTAACCACTATTTATTAATCATTAAAACCAATTTAAGCTCAGTTCAACAAATATACAAGTTACTGCTAAAAATGTTGTAGATCCCAAGAGATTTGCTAGGATAAGTAATGTTTACTCATAAAACGTTATAGTTGAATTTGTAACTTGATTTATAGACACGTGAATTAATTTGACCCAGAAATATGAAATAAATGAGAAGAGGAATAAGATTATAAAATGAACTTAAAAGAAATAGAAGCCTGGCTACGAATTTTAGCTTCTTCGGTAGCAAAAGTAAGAACAATGTAAGAGAATAATGTTATAGAATGAGATTTTTGATTCAAGATTTTGTGTACAGAATGTTTTGTTTCCTACAATTGATACTAATTCTCCTATTTATACCTTTATTTATAGAGACAAGATCCCGAATCAAGCTCCTCTTGAATGAGAATAAAATCGTTATTAATGGTTGCGTAACGGCTGGCTTTGAATGCATATATTCTATTTGACGGTTGTTCATTGAATGCTATCCAATACTAATTCTTCAAATCTTTATTATCGGTTACTTTGCCTTTGGAATTAATCCAGCACTGGTCACATATTTGCAACTGGAATCAATTACTTGCTGACTCACATCTTAACTGTCTTCAGCTCCATGTGTCACCTCCTCATTCGTCTAACTGTCACTAACTAATTTACCGCATACAAATAGTCCCTCTACTTTTTCGTGGCAATGCTTTAGTGTTACTAGGAAGTAGATAAAACCTATTCCCTTAGTGGGAAAGTTTCTGACACTTCAAAGGACGGATGTCTCTTCGCATTTAATGACCCGAACATGTGTTACCCCACGATATTACAAATATTTTCGCCAGTTTCCGAGGTAATTAATCATGACCATGATTTTTGTCTTCTATAAACTTCTCCACTACTCATCATTTTTACTTTTTACCTTTACAACTCCTTCTTCTTCTTCTTCGATTTACCTTATAACCCTACTTGCAAACTTCAACTTTCTCAATAAAATCTTTCTTCACGAATTTCTTACCATCATGTCTTCTAACATTGCTGCCCTTGAAAACATAGGCCTTCTCTTCGATGGAGGCCCAAAATAACAACAAAACAGATGAGGCTGATGTTGAATCTGAACATCCTACAGTTAACTCCATCATATCCCTTCACCTTAACACCAAATCTGACATTCAAGAGCAAAAAGAACCCATCAATCCCAAAAGTGAAGACATTGGCTCATTTGTAGGTATCTTTATTCCATTCGTTCTTCTAGCATCCATGTAGTGAAGGAAGACTGTGAATGGAACAACATTGAAATCTTCGCCCCTAGTAAAGTAGAAAAGTTCACCTTCTCCAAATCAGGTTTCATGTATGTTTGTACATACCCTTTCACTTTGGGGGTGGGTAAAGAAATCAGCCAAATAATTTTAGAATTTTGTCACCGGTACCAAATTTGTTTGATAAAAGCATGCCCATCAGTATGGTGTACGATGGCTTGCCTCCGTCAATTGTGCTTTGAGACTAGGAAGCCCTAACTCCTGCACACATGATGAACCTCTACTTCCCATAAATCTTCCGTGGAGGTGTCCTTAAATTTAGCAAAGGCAATCATCATGCCCTTCTTAGCAGCGTTGACGATGACAACGATCGTGGATAGATGGTGCGGTTAGTTGTCATTTCTACCAGGGACATCCTCCTGACCACAACACCTATTTTTCCTGAATCATTGAATCTCTTCGTAAGTATTCAGATATCTTTTACGTTCCATGTTTAAAAGGATTCTCCTCCTTTGTTAACTTTGCATTTTCTTTATTTCAGATACTCATTGGGAACTACGGGATTAGAATGTAGCCCAATGGGTACAGAATATTTTGGAAATTACTACGTCGGAATCCCGAAGGTGGAATGAAATGGCCCCCAAACATGGGTGGAAAGACAAAAACCATGGTAAACAAAAATTCTTCCTCCCTTCTTTAATTCTTTAAACATAACTTAGAATAAATTTGTTAACTATCCTTTCATACTACACCAAACATTCAAAAGGCTTCATTGTTTGCCCCGACATCGAGGCTCTCGGTGACCTAGAGGAATCTCAACAGGTACTGCAAAATGATTTTACGGAAGGAGAGCTCATGAATCAACTCTCACATCCGGTGAAGGTGCATCCTCCCAGAGTCCCCAACCCAAAAACATGAAGCCAAAGAGGAAACGTACCTCCTCGGATGGGAGTTGGGAGAATAATGTGAAAGAAACACCAATCGGACTGACCATAGTGGTCCTTGATGATCAAGGAACTGATGATGAAGCAACTTCTCTTCAGAGAAGAAAAAGATCTTCATCAACTCAACCGGACTCTTATCTAGGAGAGCTTTGAACACCACCGCTGGAGAAAGTTCAGAGACTCTTTACGGAAAAGGATTTGGTTTAAAATGTTGATTCCCATTTTCAGGCTTCTGTCGAGGCCTCTGGTCAAATGAGTTCAACCCCTGACATTCCAGCCACCAGCTTTTGAGCCTATTGCAACCGAATCTCCCTCTACACCAGCCGCTACCTTTCCACATGCCCCAACTGTACAAACAATAGACATTAATTCCCCACGGTCACCTGATCATGGTATTCTAGGTAACACTTTTCCGATACCTTCTCAAAACCTTAGTGGCAAACAAAGTGTAATCCTCACGGTCACGAATGAATGTCGCGTACTTTCCAAGCCGGTAGAACGTGCCAACTATCTTAAGCCGCTGGCCACAGAAAAAGATTAGAGAAAGATGGATTTTCTTTCTATTGAGTGTATGCTAAACAATAACTTGTACTATTCGGCACAAGTATCAACCTAAATTTCTTCTATCCCTTTTCATCTATACTTTGCATTAATAAACTTAGCATTAACCATTTCTGGCCAACCTTCTTGTTTCTGAAGGCCTGCAAAGGTTGATCTTGGACAAACAAGAACTTATGTCAGAACGAGATCAGTTTTTGGTCGAACGAAATTAGCTTGCCGAGAACCTCCTAGTGTTGGAAGCAAAAATTTCTCAAATGGATGATCTTGAGGCTCGGTGCAGCACTCCGAGCAAGATAGAATGGCCCACATCCAAGAGGACTTTCAATTGAATGAATACCTTAAGGATGCAAAGGCTAAGTAGGCTGAATTACATGATACTGTGACTGCTGCTGCCGAGCGCGAGTATGATATTATTGAGAAAGTCAATAACGTGGAGGCTAACTTATGCTCCAAAACCAAGGAGGTCGATGCTGCCGAGGAAAAGAGAGCAATGTTGAGCTTGATTCCACAATCAGCATTATGAATGCTGAAAATAACAAGATTCAATCCAAGATTGAAAAACTCCGAGCTTAAATCCAAGACCAAGAAGATTATGTCATCTTCGAGAAAACCTATTCCATATATCACACGAAGAGGAAGACTTTGGAGGAGGTCAAAAGAAGGCATTTCTAATATTGATGAATGCATTGCCAAAGCTAGTGAACTGGAGACAGCTGCTCTCAACAACCTCCCTGCTCAGCCTGCTGCTTCTGACTCTTCGAATACTAACTTCAATTATTCGGGAAATGAAGAGGAAGATGAACAGAATGAAGGCCTCGAACCGAAAGTGGAACAACCTTCTCCTAGAAAAGAAAACGAAGACTCCTCCCTTTCTCTCTCTCTCTCTCTCTCTTTCTCTCTCTCTCTCTCTCTCTCTCTATATATATATATATATATATATATATATATATATATATATACACACATACTTGTAACTATGCCAAAACATCTTTATTGAGTTCGGCATTTTATAAACGAAAGAAATTCTTTGCTGAAGTAATGTGCAAAAAATGTTCTTTTCAATTAACTAAAAAAGCTTCTGGAATTGTTTCCACATACGATAGATTTTGATTACGGGAACTAACACTTCCGGAATCTATCCTTTGACTATGAGGATTTCATAAGAGAGGTCCCTTATATTTACGGCGCTCTTGAGAGGGATATCTCCTGTTCATTTCGGCACAAGCATTTGAAGTTATAATTAACTTTCAAAGGATAAAATAAATTAACTTACCATTCGGACGAGAAATAAGATAAAAATTAAAAGACTTTGATTTATTCCCTCTATTTTTAGAAGTAAATTTACATAAATATTCTTTTTCTTAATAAATAAAGTTGCCAATATATGTCGCTTACTTGTACAAACTTATTTCTACGGGGCTGATCATGCAGTCCTCTGTCCTGATACGACATTGATCCCGGTTCTAACAGTCCCTGGTCTTTGTGAAACTTTTAATGCCTTCATGCATAATGGTTCCCCCCAGTGTGGATGCTACGTATGAGAATTCAAACATTGGAAGTCTTGTTTTTGCCGATGATCCTTCCTTGGTAGTATGATTTACATTGCTGCCTCATTAAAAATATTGCCAGAAAAATCCAATTGGGACAAACACTGGACGAAGGAAAAAAGAGTGCAGCACATACTTTAAATATCATCAAGGATCTTTAGCAATAATACCTTTTTAGGTGAATCACTTCCAATTGCTTGGAAATTTAACTCCATCTTAATTTTCCAACTTATATGAACCTTTACCATTTATAGTTGAGACCCGGTAAGGTCATTCCCATGTTGACCCTAGTTTCCCGGCATTAACTTCTCGAGTATTTTGAGTTACCTTCCTCGAAACCAAATCCCCAAATTTAAAATATTGAAGATTTGCTCTGCAGTTGTAATACCTTTCCATTCTTTACTTTTGTGCCATCATCCTCACGTATGCCAGATTCCGGTGCTCTTCAAGCAAATCTAGTTTAACCAACAATGCCTCATTATTTGTCTCCTCATTTTCTCGGGAAGACCTTAGGGTTGGTTCCCCCACCTCCATCGGAATCAAATCCTCTTAACCGCATACAAGTGAGAAGGGTGTTTCACCTGTGCTCGACTTCGCCGTGGTCTGATATGCCCACAACACACCTGGTAGCTCATATGGCCACTTGCAATTAGCATCTTATAACTCTGTTTTAAGGTTTTGGATTATTACCTTGTTTGTTGACTCTTCCTGTCCATTGGCACTCAGGTGGTATGGTGAAGACTCGTTTGATCTTCAATCCTTCCAAAAACGTTATGACTTTGGAACCTATAAATTGTAGCCCATTGTCACAAGCGATTTCTTTTGGTATTACAAACTGACAGATGATGTGATCCCATATATAATCAATCAGTTCTCGTTCTCCTATCTTTTCACAAGCACCTGCTTCAACTCATTTAGTAAAATAGTCAGTTAAAATCAAAAGAAATTTTACCTTATCGGGTCCTTCTGGTAAGGGATCGAATTTTTCCATCCCCCATTTCATGAATGGCCATGGTGACACCACCAAATGCAAAAGTTTTTCCGGTTGATGCACTAAATGTGCATGGCGTTGACATTTATCATAATTTTGTACAAATTCTTTTGTGTCTTGCTTCATCTGTGGCCAATAGTATCCAGTCCTTATTAATTTGAGAACAAATTGTGTCTGCACCAGTATGGTTCCCACACACTTCTTCGTGAACTTCTCTCATCACGTAGTTAGCCTCCGATGTCCCTATACATCGAGCCAATGGTCCTTGGAACGACCTCATGTATAATTGACCGTCAACACGACAGTAATGAGCTGCCTTGGTCCGTAGTGCTCGGGATGCTTTTGGGTCTTCAGACAATTTGCCATGCCTTAGATATTTTATAAACTCATTTCTCCAATCTCAAATTAAATTGGTTGAGTTAACTTCACAGTAACCGTCCACATCCAACAGCGAGCAACAATTGAACTACTGTACCGAAATCAAACCCTTTAATTTTCGTAGACGAACCCAAATCAGCCAATACATATGATTCCACATTTTCCTCCCTTGGAATGTGGATGATTGACCACTCCCTGAACCGGGAAAGTAATATTTGAACCTTGTTCAAGGATTGTTGCATGCGCTTCTCCTTGGTGTCTAAATTTCCGTATACTTGGTTCACCGCCAACTGTGAATCACACTTTATTTCGATGACCTCATAACCTAGTCCCCAAGCTAGTTCGAGTTCTACAATCGAAGCTTCATACTTGGCTTCATTGTTAGTTAGTGGCACAGTTCTAATAGGCTGTCTTAGGGTCTCCACCGAAGGAGGGATTAATACTACCCCAAGACCGGACCCTTTTACATTGGAAGCTTCATGCATAAATAATCCAAACACCTTATACCATTTCTGATACCAACAGTGCTTCTTTAGCAGCTAAAGGCATTAATCCCGGACTAAAGTTATCCATGAAGTCAACCAAACATTGTGAGTTGATTGCAGTCTTGGGCTCCTAATCAATGTCGGATTCACTAACTTCAACTACCCATTTAGCCAAACGACCCGCTAACTCAGTCTTATGAAGGACATTTCTCAAGGGAAAGATTGTCAAAACGATTATATGATGACATTAGAAATAGGACCTAAGCTTTCGAGAGGCGACTACGAGAACTAGAGCCAATTTTTCAAGGTGCAGATAAAATTGTACTAACATAAAAAAAGGAACTTGTGTACCTTTTTCCTCCTGGACCAGCACATCGCTTACCGCTACTTTCGAGACCGCTAAATATATTAACAATTGCTCACCTTCTATCAGTTTTGACAGCAACATAGGGCTCCGACGACCTCGAGATAAAATACTTAGAGTCGCCAATCTCCTGGTCAACCTCTATACTTCCTTCACACTAATTAACTGGTCGGGGATATTCTCGATGGCTTTAGTTTTATCGAGGTCTACTTTGATTCCTGTTTGAGAGACTAGA
This sequence comes from Nicotiana paniculata, assembly GCA_005239505.1. Taxonomy (NCBI): domain Eukaryota; kingdom Viridiplantae; phylum Streptophyta; class Magnoliopsida; order Solanales; family Solanaceae; genus Nicotiana; species Nicotiana paniculata. The sequence goes on from MDKI01115176.1 coordinate 25,901, forward strand.
AACCCCAAGAAAATACTGGAACCAACTCCGAAGTTGCACTTCTCCGAGTTGAGCTTCATGTTGTATTTTCTCAGAATGTCAAATGTTTCTTGGAGATGTTTCAAATGATCTCATACATGAAGAGACTTAACTAACATGTCGTCAATATAAACCTTCATTGGCTTACCTATCTGCTTTCCAAACATTTTATTGACGAGCCTCTAATAAGTGGCTCTAGTATTCTTCAGCCGAAAAGACATCACATTATAACAGTATGTGCCAGATTTTGTGATAAATGACGCATTTTCTTGATCTTCTAGGTGCATCCTAATTTTATTATACCCGAAATAAGCATCAAGGAAACTCATTAACTCATGTCTGGCTGTAGCATCAATTACTTGATCAATGTTTGGCAACGGGAAAGAGTCTGCATTACTTATTCAAATCTTTATATTCTACACAGATTCTAAATTTTCTATTCTTTTTAGGCACTACCACTACGTTAGCTAGCCAATCAGGGTATTTCACCTCCCGAATTGATCTACTTTGTCACCAACAACCAATTTTGTTGAAATATCTGTCTTCAACCCCAGTTGATACACTTGTCATTTATATCCAAATTTGTTAAAGCACCTGTCTTCAACTCCCATTGATGTACTTTGTCACTAACAACCAATTTTGTTTAAGCATATATCTTCAACTTCCGTTGATGCACTTTGTCACCAACACCCAATTGCTGATACACCTGTCACCAGCTCCCAAATTATAATAATTTATGGAGCATTATGGAGATATGTGAGAACTATAGAGAGCATTTAGATATTTATAATAAAATACTTTTCCTTCAACGCCCATAGCAGATTTTTTCTTATATGAAAAAAGAAAGCATGCTTATTACAGCATTTTTTAGCATCGTCTACCCCTCTTTCCTTTTGTTTGCATTTTTCAATTCCGATTTATGTGGAAAAAATAGTGCACGATAGTTGTGCTTGATTATAAAAGTAATTTAAATAACAAAATAGAGGATGACTATAAAATGGAGTGCAGACATCACTTTCCTAAATAGACAATTCTACGGTTGTTTTTAACAATTAAAAGTAGTAGGAAAGACGTGTGAAGTTGGGGCTAGCTACTAATATCTGCTATTTATTTAATTTTTTAAAAGCAGTCGTGTTTATTTAATTACATAATTAGTCAATGCTTGGATTGGAAAATGTTGTTGAACAAGCTAAACAATTACTCCCTCTGATAGAATGCTAAGAAATAATGAAGAACAAGACAAGACAAGTTTTGGGGTGAAATCTCTCATCCCTTCTCATTGATTCCACAAGTATTTATAGGCAAAGAAATAAGACAAAACCTAAACTAATTGGGAAACCTAAACCTAATGGGCTAGGAAACCTAAACCTAATTGGCTAAGTTTTCCTAAACCCATACAATTAATTAATTGTAACCTACTCCTAAATAACATAGGAAATATACAAATCTAGAATATTCCTTATTTACTTTTGTTTCCTTATCACCCCCCCTCAAGTTGGAGCATGAAGATTACGAATGCCCAACTTGTCAAGTAAGAGCTCAAATTGTGATTTGCCCAAAGCTTTCGTAAAGATGTCGGCAAGTTGTGCAGTCGTACGAACAAAAATCGGGCGGATGGTGCCTCCGACAAATTCATCTCGAATAAAATGACAGTCTATCTCAATATGTTTTGTTCTTTCATGGAAGACTGGATTGCGGAAGATATGTAGTGCAGGTTGACTATCACAAGAAAGACGAATGGGAGAATGGTGTTGGATGCCCAGACTTGATAGAATACT
>ML365134.1:0-37995 GCA_005239505.1 Nicotiana paniculata
CCCCACATCCGTCTCTCTCACTACTCTCTCTTATCTATAAACCGTACCGTCTGCCGCCCTAAGCTCCGCCGGCCAGAAATCGCCTCTGGCGGAGCACCCCCAATCCAGCCTAAATTTTTACCCTACAACCCCCATCACCTCCTAAACCCCCTCCTGTTATTAGTTTCTTCAAAAAACCATCCCAAAAAACCTAATTTCAGATCTTAGATTCTAAAAACCCTAAGTCTCTCATGCGTATTGATTCAATAACCTTCAACGACTCGGACCTTCATGGGTCAGTTGCTCTTGACAAGAGAAATTGATTCATGTGGATTGTAATAGCTAACTAACTAAAGTTCCTAACTAGTATCAACTAACTAGAGTTGATAGTTAACCACAATCAAGACTTAACCCTAGTTACCTAAGGGTAATTCTGGGGATTCTAAAGGGTATTTTAGGAATTTTAGTTGAAGAAATCTTGGGTGTAACAACCTAAGAACCTTCTAGAATTGTAAAATCAGATTTGCAAGGGGTATTAGGGTCATTTTATGGGCTAGAAGCTTCTAGAATAAGGGCAGTTGTCCCAAAAGATAAGGGCAACTGCCCGATGTACTATTCCAGCTCTTTGGATGAGGAATATGCCAAAGCATATCCCATCCATAAGCTCCTATAAATAGACCCTCCTTTTAGAGACTAAGGATTTTTTTTCCAGACTGGAAGAACTCTATTTTACATTCTGAAATTACCTTATTTCTGAGCATTGAAATTAACTTCTTTTTTTTTTGCTCACTAAGAATCATTTCAAACTCACACAAAAATGGTTCCTGCTTGTTTGGTGTTCTGATTTCAAAGATTTCCTGCACACATACTCAAACTCTGGGCTGGTTGTTCTATTGCTATCATTGGTTTCTCGTTAATCTGATGTGGTTGATGCTGAACCTTTCTCTTCCTTGTTGTATTGTTGTTTACCTGACCTTTATTTGGTCAAGATCTTGGTTGATTTTCTCTATAAACGGTATGTAACTGTTTAACCTTATTGAAAGGCTAAAAAAATATGAACTTTGTTCTTCTTTTGCTTGAATCTGTTTCTTCTATAGCTGAGTTTTCTGTTTTCTCTAATCTTGAATGAAAATCTGAAGTAAGATTGATTGATATGTTGATAATGAATCTGAATATGTATGTCTGAATTCCTTAAATCAGTCTGGTGGCTTTCAAGTGTGTTGGTTCAAAGATGCAATAAGTATTTTGTAGTTAGATTTCATTTTTGTGTTTGCTTCTTAGTTTATTAGTAAGTTAAATTACACCAGGGTACATGAATTTGACCTTTCAATGGTCAAATCCACCCCATAATAGTGCATAAGCAGTATTTTAGCTTGCTGAAAATTATCCTTCAAAGGAAATAAAGTGTGTAATTGGAAGAGCCTTAAGGAAGGAAATCCGAACTCACAAAATAGTCGGATTCACTCCTCAAAGTGCCAAGAGTGGTCAAAATATTTTACTAAACACTATCCTGAATAAGGTTGGCTATCAATAGTCGAAGCAAAATGGCCTCATTAGATTTGAGTCCGACCCCTTTCATGGTCAGATTCATCCCAAATGCATAAAGAACTCTTTTTAGTAGTATTTGAAATCGTGTCAATGGTAAAGTGAATCTAACCTTTTCATGGTCAAATTCCTTCCACGATGATACACAAAATCCTTTGGGTGGAAGATTTACAGGTGCTGCTATTAGGATTAACCAAAGAGAGGTCTAGCTAGAAGCAGTAATTTCGAGCTCTTATTTAGCCTAGGGGTAGTTCTTTGTCTCTTAAATCTGTAATAGAATTATTAGCAGAAAACAACACTAAAAATATGAATCTGACCCAATGGTCAGGTTTATTTCAATTAAAGGTGCTTAAATGTTTTTTATGGATTGTTTAGTTTAAAGATAGAATCAAGAGAATTGGATCTGACCTCTCCCCAATGGGCAGATTCATTCTCTATTGATGCATAGGAACTCAATTCCGTTCGAGACTTAGTGGTAAATGCAGGTTTTAAACCATAAACATTGTTGGCCTGCACAGAAGTAACAATTAGCTTCCAATTGGTTAATCTTTAGTTTTCTGTTAGAAAATTTTAGTGTTTCATAGTAAAAGTGATGTAATAGTAAGTTTATTAGAATATGTACATTTTTTTATTTTTTATTTTTAGTGTTGTAATAAATTGGACTGGACATTATTAATTTAATTCTCAAACTGTCATTTCTTCCCGTCTTATTAATGTAAAAGCCCAGAAGTTTTAGAATTATGTTTTCACTTTAACATTAATGCAATATGTCATACAATTAGTAGGATTCAATTAAGATAAAAAATGTGTCTTCGAAACTCGTATAATTTCTGGGATGAAAACTATTATGTCCGAAATTTCAAATACAATTGTGAAAAACCTGCTTTCGTTAAAATTCTCATGACTTGCCTTAAATTTCTTGTGTAGAATCTGGTGTATTTTGAGTTACATAAGTATAGTCTCTTAAACAGCGTTTTCAGCAACTAAAGGACAATAATAAGTGCAAATTTTCTTCTGGTCGTTGTGTTGAAATCATGAATTGGTATCTCTGTTTGTATCTTTAATTTTCTCAATTTAGTAATATTTAAACTGAATTGTATAAACTCCTTCTTTCTCGAATAACCTATATTAAGATTGGCCAAAGGGTTAAGTGACAAACTGGGCTAAACTAGGCCATAACCCAAATCTTCATGAATGTGACTAATGAATCTAGTATGTGGAATAATCCATATCATTCATAGAAAACCTTGCCATTAGTCTCATGACTTGATTTAGGAATTTACTTTGGATATAGTGAACCTCAAACACCTTCCATAATTAGATAGCGACTACCTTAAACTAAGAAAATAAATTAATCATCGAAGTATACGTTTCACGTAACTTTGAATGAAAACAACTAAAATATACCTTTTTCTCAAATTGTGTATACGTTTACGTAACACAAATAGAGACTAAAATGAACACTAGAGACACTTTTAGGAACGAATTTCTTAAATTTATCGAAACTGCGTACATGCCCGCGTGATGTGATTCCGGTTTCTTTTTGACAACAAAACAAAATTCGCGCTTGTGCAACTTTATTTATCTCCTTGAATGAGTTCAGTGTCGAGAATTATTTACACGTCCGTGTGACATGATTTTATACACATTTAAAACTCTACGGGTCGTCTCAAAAGAACTCCTTGAATACAAAAGAACATTAAAAGCGGTAAAAATACAAAAATGCATTTAGGCGCTAAAATCAGTAATTAAACAATTTAGGTCAAGTTTAATCATTAAGCGACCGTGCTAGAATTCGAGAATGCCTAACACCTTCTCTCGGGTTAATAAAATTCCTTACCCGGATTTCTGGTTCGCAGACAATTTAAAAGAGAGTCAAAATTCCTTGGTTTGGGATTTTAATAAATAAATGGTGTCCCGGAACACCGTAAAAAATCCGGGTGGTGACTTTGAAAATTAAAATAAATCCCAAAATCGAATAATGTCACTTAAAGGGGAAAAACTCCCTTATTACCCTCACCGGTGAAAAAGGAGGCGTGACAACTCTGGCGACTCTGCTGGGGATCGAACCCAGAATCTCTGGTTCAGAGTGCAAGAATTCGAGCTTTTTATGTGATTTTACTTGGCTTTGATAAATTGTGATATTATTGTATTTTTGTGCGCTCAATGTGTTAAATGTTATTTATTTACCTCTTTGATATTTATTTGATTTGTTTTTAAACTGCCCGCTTACGCCTCCCTTCTAAGTCTTCTAAAATTGGTGCACACGTTCGCGTTGTCCGCCTTTCTGTTAAAGGTCATACCAAGTAAGAAATACGGGGATGGACTAGCCACTAGGCCGAATAGCCTTTCGTGCTACCGGTACGTCGCTCCCACCCCGACTCGAGTTGTCCGCTCGGGTAGCCAAGGTCTAGAATAAAACCCCAGGTTTAAACTCTAGAATGACAAAACCTCATGCCGGATCCCTAGTAGGAACGATTATCTGCATCATATGCATTTGGACTTAGGGGGCTCAACACAGGGGTTGGGTCCGTCTAGGATAGGTGTATCCGAAACAAAAAGACCATCCTGATGCATCCTACTTTCTATATGTGCATTATTTGTTTCGGCTTGTTTGTTGACCGGCTAAAAAGAAAATAAGAGAAAAACCAAGAGTGAGAGAGGATAGAAATTTACCAGTTTTGACAAACTCTGATATCTGAAAAATACCTCCAAAATCTGTCAAAATTTTCCGAAAAAAGAAGGATTTCAAATGGGGAGAAATAGAATTTCAAAATAGTTGCAAACGAGCCAAAATGAGAAGAAAATTTCCAAATAAGTCAAAATCATTATGTCAAAATTGACCGAACTACGTGGGTCTGATTCTCACCGGATGTGAGATACGTAGGCAAACCTCATCGGTGCCGACCCTCCACTTTTCAAAAACAAACAAAAATGTCCGTCAGTCAAAATAAAACCGACCAAGTTTCGGTTAAAGTCCTGCACCGTTCTTGCCAAAATAAGCCTTAGAACATTTTACATTGTCGAAAGGTTGTTTTTGTTAAAGAACGAATTTGTCTGTCACTTTTTCCAAAAGTTTCAGGTTTTGCCTCAAAACTTTGCTCAAAATAAGAAGGGGTCATTCTTTGCAAAAATTACCACTTTGGTCAAATTTGTACAAATAAGCCACTTTAGGAGAGTTTGTCTTTTAAAAATTAAAATTGGGCCTTTTGTGTCAAAATGAGAGGTAATTCTAACCCCGTTTGCTTACAAGTGCAAGATGAACACTATCCAAACTCCACAGCTGAACACCATAGAAGAGGCTCCCATACAACTCCAGATGTGGTGGTATGATTTAGATAAAGATGGCAAAGAATGGGTCACCAAACAATTGGGATATCTCGTTGATCTTATGAAAGTCAAACCCCGAGACGACTTGATTAAAGCTTTGGTAACCTGTTGGGTCCGGCCCACAACGTGTTTCGCTTTTTAGATTTTGAGCTCACCCTAATCTTAGAAGAGGTCGCCGGATATGCAGGTTTTGGTCGAGACTTAAGGAATCAACAAATTATCTTTCCAAGACCTATATCAGTACGCCGTTTCTTTGAGGTCTTTTCCGTTAGCCGGCAACTCAGAAAAGGCCGAGTATCCAATTGGTGTTGTTCATTATACTTCATATATTCCAGATACGGTTTCTCAAACGGATTTGAAATACATAATAAAGGCTTGACTAACAAACATGATAAGGATACTTGGATAATCCATCGCCGGTTTGCCTTCATCATAACATTTCTGGGTGTTATGGTCTTTCCTAATGCCGAAGGGTCTATTGATGCTCGGGTGGCCAAAATTGCCCAGGTCTTGACCGAAAAAAAAAGATCATACTCTGGCTCCACTCATATTATCTGACATTTTCCGGGCTTTGACTGAATGCAAGTAGGGAAAAATATTTTTTGAAGGTTGCAACATCATTCTCCAGATGTGGTTGGTTGAACATCTTCGTCACCATCCAAAATTCATGAGCTATAGTACCGATAAAGCCAACTTCATCAAGGGTTATGAAGAGAGAGTGAGGGATTACCCTTTTCCAGAAGGAGTCGAGGCTTGGATTGATCATCTAAGGTCTTTACGAGCCAACCAAATAAAATGGATTTTGGGATGGCTCTCACTCAAAGAAGTCATACTTATGTCCGCTGCCAGGAATCATCTACTATTGATAGGTCTCAGAAGTATCCAACCATATGCACCCCAAAGAGTTCTGAGACAATTGGGCCGTTATCAAGTGATACCCGAAGAGGAGGATTTGAGCATCCAAGTCATTGAGCTACACCCCGAGGCCCCCTTACCTTAAGCCTTAATTCAACAAAGTTGGAATGGGTGTCGATACTTGAAAGAAGATACCCAGGTGCCCAATCTTGCTAGAGGGGAAGTGGATCCGGGATATGCGGCATGGTTTGAGAAAAGAAGTTGCATTGTTGAAGAACCAGAACCCGAGCCGGAAAGGCCTTCCAAGGGGCCTCATGTGCACGCTTTTGAGGATAGCTTGGGGCAAAAAGGAAAGAGAATATCAAGCCACTATCCATTCTTTGAAAGATAAATTAAGGAATATGGAGTTTGATAATCAGTTGCAAGCACATGTAGTCTAGGGTGAAAAACGACAAATGACCCGAGAAAATGAGGCGCTTCGTGCCCAAGTCCGGAGTCTGAAAATGGCCCTCGAGACGCATGTAAGAAGTGAAAGAGATGAAAAATCATTAACAATCTGAGGTTGAAGGTTCATGAATATACCTTCGATTTGAACAAAGCTGAAAAAGACATGTTAGAGGCCGAAAGGAAGTTAGCAAAAGGAACGGAAGAACATGCTCGTCAATTAAGGAAAAAATATGGAAAAACAATCGCCATCTTGAAAGAAAAACTATTTTCCATGGGGGAACGAAATGGTCCAAAAAACCAAAGATCTCAGAACGGAAAGGGAGCACTGCAATGAGAAGATTGACCAGTTAGAGGGAATGGTGCAAGAATTACAAGAGCAGAACAATGCGAATGCCCAGGTATTGGAGGCCCGAGCGTATCAAATAGGGCGCTTACTTCAAGAGAAGGGGATCATAAGGAACATAATCTAAGAAATAGCCAACTACGTGGTACAAAAATGCCACGAGTGCGAGAGTATGACCACTTCCATGTTCTTTGCCACCATGATGAATTTCGTCCACCAAGTAATGGACGACTTGGATCGACTTCAGGGGGATATAGCACACATACCGGCACAGAGACCCGACAATGCACCACAGGCCCCGAGAAGACAACCAGAGGCTCTCATTTATTATTGATGTTTAGTTTTCTCGAGTCTGTACTTTTATTGCTTTCAAAAAAATAATATGTTAAGTTGTTTTGTTTTATGTCTAGAGTTTGTACTTCTCTTTAGTGTTTATTAATGTTTTCAAAAATCACTTGTAATGAAAAGAGCTATCTTTAATAGTGAAATGAAAATTGTCCTTTGTTTACATTTACATATGCCGTGAACTACGTAATGATCTGATTCATGCGGCGTCATGATACGTAGGCAATCCACATAGGATTCGACCATAGCCCTCGAAAAGAACAAAAGAACAGAACGAGAGAGAATATTAAAGTCGGGATGAAACACACAGCTGTCGCAAACATTTTAGAAAAACGTTTAACTGTTTAGGTGCATCGCATCCCAACGTGTGATTCCTTATGTGTTAATATCTCCCACTAACCAATTTGGTGTTTACTCTCAAAAGGTTACTGCTTTTAAGGTGGTTGGTTTACGGTGGTATTCTGGCGACACATCCTTATTTCACCAGATCCAAAGGAAGTATCGCAATGACATCAGAAAGTCACATGTCTATTATTGAACCAGAGGATGGCCCTACTTTGGTTATCCCTCAAGAAGAAGCGACAGTTGCTGAAGAAAACAGAAGACTGAAATGCCGTATGCTAGAGATGTGGGACGCTTGGTCCAACGGAAGGGAGCCACCCACTCCATCCCTGGTTTCCCTGAATTGATTCCCAGAACCGGAGGGACCACCAACGTCCCAATTTAATTGCCAAACCCATTTGTTCCATTTGGGTTCCCAACCATGTCCTCAAATCATACCGGAATGCCTTCTGAGGTTCGCCCCCAGGAACCATCTTGTGGATTACCCTCTGTGGTATTTACTGTGCCACCAGCTACAGGTGTGGCACAACCAACACTGGCACGACAGAGTTTTGAGCTAGCAAATTTTACTTTCCAAGCTCCTCCATTCTAGCTGGATACCGCCTGAATCACTCCGAATGCTTACCCGCAGTACCCACAACTTGAATCTCTTGTGGAGCCAGAAAAGATCTTGAAAAATATTGAACAGGATGAGATAACCCGAAAGATGAAGAGTATCGAGCAAAGTTTGAAAAATATCCAGGGCCTAAGCGGCTAAAAGAGCGTATCATATGCTGATTTATGCATGTTCCCTCATGTGCATCTACCTGTGGGTTCCAAAACTCCAAAGTTTAAGAAATACGATGGGCGCGGAGACCCGACCGCTCACCTAAAGAGATACAACAACCAACTGAGAGGATCAGGAGGCAAAGAAGAGCTATTGATGGCTTATTTTGGGGAAAGCCTTACGGGTATCGCCTCATAGTGGTACATTGATAAGGATATCTCCCATTGGCATGTATGTGATGATTTGTCTCGAGACTTCGTAAGGCAATTTCAGTACAATGTGGATATAGCCCCAGACCAAAATTCTCTATCTAATCTCAAAAAGAAAGCTTCTGAGAACTTCCGGGAGTATGCCATTAAATGGAGGGAACATGCGTCCCGAGTAAAACCTCCCATGGAGGAAACTGAAATGATTAGTATCTTCATACAGGATCAAGAGGCCGATTATTTCCAGAATAGATGTCCGCCATGGGCAAGCCATTCACGGAGGCCATTAAAATTGGCGAAATGGTAGAAAACGGTCTGAAGACAGGACGTATTTTAAGTCAATCTGCTTTGAGAGCCACTTCCCAAGCCATTCAAAGCGGCTCGGGAGGTCTGGCAAACAGAAAGAAGAAAGAGGAGGGAGCCATGATGACTTCAGGCCCTAGGAATTCTCGACCACCTCGGGAATATCCCGGTCCATTTCCCAGAGCTTCACAACACTATTATCCTCATAAGGAAGCAACTTATGCCATGTCTCTTTTCCCTTATGCAGTGATGAATGCTCAGCCGCAGCCCCGGCCGTAGCAATACAACCAAAACAGAGCTCCACCTCCTAGAAATAACCATTCTTACCAAGACCCATATAATCCATGCCCTCCTCAGAAAAACTATCCATATAATACCTACCCTCGTGAACCACCAAGGAGACCTACTTTCACTCCTATCGGTGAGTCATACTCAATCCTGTAGCCAAAGATGATTCAGATGGGACTTCGGCAACCCGTACCTCCAACTCGGAAAAATCCAGAATCGACGTCATATAAATGAGGAACCCGTTATGCCTATCACTCGGGAGCGGAGGGGCAAGATACTGAAGAATGTTGGACTCTCAAGAGAGCAGTAGAAAATCTGATTGAGCAGAAAAAGGTGGTGTTAAGGGACGAGGAGGTCCCCAATGTCACAAACAATCCACTGCCAGCCCACAATAACGAGCCCGTCATTGGAATGATTTGTGAAGACAAAGAATTCAACCTGACGTTGAAAGCCATCATTGCCATTATGGATACAGAAAAGAAAACAAAGTCCCCCGGCTAGGATAAAGAAAAGGCCAAAGAAGAAAATAAAATAAAGCCCCCGGTCCAGGATAAAGGAAAGGCCCACGAAGAAAAGAAAGAAACGACACCAGCTAAAGAAGCTGTCCTTTATGTTCCGAGGGCTCCGCGAAACAGATAACTCGCCTTAAGCCCTCCCAGAAGATTAGAACTAAAATCAAATCCGCAAAGAGCGTATGTGCCGAAGGGGACGTATATTGTGAAAAATCCGGCCATCCTACCTAAGCCGAATGAACCTCTGATCATCAGCCGCCGGCCGCAAATCCCTATAAAAAATACAACTACTATCCCCTGGAATTATGATCAAACACTGGTAACATACAAAGGGAAAGAGGTCAGAGGGGAAGTCAACGAAGCAAAACCTACTGGGAAATATCATAACCCGGAGGATTTGAATAAAGCCAAGCACAAATGCTTTCCCCTCAAAAAACCCATTACTGCCGAAGAAGCTGAAGAGTTCTTCAAGAAAATAAAAATGTGTGAACATGCCACAATTGAAGAACTCAGGAAAACTCCGGATCAAGTTTCTCTCTTGTCTCTGTTGATGGGCTCAAATGAGCATCAAAAAGTACTCCTAAAAACGCTGAATGAAGCGTATGTTCCAGCTGAAACCTCAGTCGAGCATTTAGAGAGAATGGTTGAGCGCTTCTTCGAAGTGAACAGAATTTCTTTCAGCCAAAATGACCTACCTCCTGAGGGGGCCGCTCACAACAAACCTTACACTTGACAGTTAAAAGTAAAGGATATTACGTGAAGAGAGTTATGCTTGATGGAGGATCCGAGGTAGATATTTTCCCCCTGTCAACGCTTCAAAGAATGGAAATCAGCACTGAGAGAATCAAGCCAAATAACGTTTGTGTCCGCGCCTTTGACGGTATCAAAAGGGACCCCATTGGCGAAATTGACATAGTTATGACGATTGGCCCTGTGGATTTCACGGTAAGCTTCCTAATCTTGGACATGGACACCTCTTATAACTTCCTGCTAGGAAGACCTTGGATTCACGCTGCTGGGGCAGTGCCATCTACTCTCCACCAAATGATCAAATTTGAACATGAGAATCAGGAGATAGTAGTCCACGGAGAGGACGAACAATCAATATACAGGGATCCCTCTGTCCCCTGCCTCGAGGCCATAGAAGGTAGCGAACATTGTTTACCCAACCTTTGATATTGTGCTTGATGATCAACACGAGGAAGGTGTTCCATGCCCACAACCTTGTTTATCTAATGCGTCAATCATGGTCACTACCGATATGATCCGACGCGGGTACAAACTCAGAAAGGGGCTCGGGGTATCCTTACAAGGCATTACCGAGCCAATCTCTCTGCTGCCATCGAAAAATTCTTTGGCATCGGTTTCCAGGCAACAGATGATGATGTGAAATGGGCCAAAGAACGTAAAAACAATGGATGGGACCTGGCTCAGCCAATCCCACACATCACTGAGTCCTTCATCAAACCACAGTACATTGAAAAAGAAGAGAAGGCCTTTATGGTCGAAGAAATTGAAGAAATCTGCGGGGCCATGAGACGAATGATATATGAGGCTCACATGGTTCAGCCAGGAGAAGGCTCGAGCACCGCAGAGGTGCAATACATGGGTCTGAATGCCAAACTGCAGAACTGGAAAGCTACTCCCTTCCCAATCAGGCGGGAATCTTGGTAGTTCATGTTTTGCTGTCCTTTCTGCACTTCGAGTTATTTCAGGGTGTAACTCGAGTGTTTTTAATTTTATTGTTTTTAAATTTCGATGTAAAACCCCTGTTATCTTTAAATTCAATGAAATGAAATCAAAATTTCATTGTCTATTATTCTTTCTGATTTTGTTATTTTTCTTATTTTCAGTCCTAATGATGCGGCTTTAAATAACATGACATGCTTGCGGACCTCATATTATGATCTTAATACGCTGTCTAATCTCGAAATAATGAATCAAGAACTAGAATACGATGAAGATGAGGCTTTTAGAGAAATAAACAGAGAATTCGAACAATTTTAGAATAAGCCTAAGCCAAACCTAAACGAAACTGAGCCAGTTAATTTGGGTAATCCATAAGAGGTTCGAGAAACCATGATAAGTATTCACAGGGATGAGAAAACTAAAGACGCATTGATTCAACTTCTGTTCGAATTCAAAGATGTGTTCGCTTGGTCCTATGATAATATTCCCGGACTAAGTGTTGATTTAGTGGTACAAAAGTTACCAACTCATCCCGATTGCCCACCCTTCCAACAAAAGCAAAGAAAATTCAAAACAGATATCAGTGACAAAATCAAAGAAGAAGTCACCAAACAATTAAAAGCCGGTGTAATCCGAGTAGTCAGATACACCACATGGCTAGCCAACATAGTCCCAGTACCGAAAAAGGACGGGAAGATCCGAGTATGTATTGATTACAGGGATTTGAACAAAGCAAGTCCCAAAGACAATTTCCCTCTACCAAACATCCATATCCTTGTAGAAAATTGTGCCAAACATGAGGTACAGTCATTTGTGGATTGTTATGCCGGTTATCACCAGGTCCTAATGGATGAGGAAGATGTAGAAAAGACAGCTTTCACTACACCATGGGGGACTTATTGTTACAGGGTTATGCCATTCGATTTGAAAAATGCGGGGCAACCTATATGAGAGCCATGACTGCCCTTTTCCATGACATGATGCACCAAGAGATTGAGGTGTACGTTGATGAAGTCATTATTAAATCCAGAACACAAGAGGATCATGTCCGAGACTTGAGAAATTTTTTTGAGCGGCTACGCAAATATGGCTTAAAATTGAACCCTGCTAAGTGTGCATTTGGTGTTCCCTCCAGAAAACTCTTGGGGTTTATAGTTAGCTGCAGGAGCATTGAGTTAGATCCGACGAAGATAAAATCCATCCAGGATCTGCCACCTCCAAAGACTAAGAAAGAGGTCATGAGCTTATTAGGAAGGTTGAACTACATCAGCCGGTTTATGCACAACTTACAACCATACGTGAGACAATATTCAAACTCTTAAAGAAAGATGCAGCGATCAAATGGACAAATGAATGCCAAGAAGACTTCGACAAAATCAAGAACTATTTGTCGAATCTGCCAGTGCTGGTCCCGCCTGAACCAGGAAGACCTCTGTTCCTGTACCTAACAGTCGTGGAAAATTCTTTTGGTTGTGTCCTCGGGCAACATGATGTTACCGGGAATAAAGAGCAAGTCATCTACTATCTGAGCAAGAAGTTCACTAGCTATGAAGCCAAATACACTCTGCTGGAGAGAACTTGTTGTGCCCTAACTTGGGTCGCTCAAAATCTCAGACATTATTTGCTGGCCTAAACCACATACCTCATAACCAAGTTGGATCCTCTAAAATACATATTCCAAAAACCAATGCCCACAGGAAGGTTAGAAAAATGGAATTCCAGTTGAACCCGCAACAAAGCCAGCGTTGCTTTCGTGGGATCAACTGCTCGTTTTCGATATAGAACTGGATAATCAAAAACAGCGTCTCTTTTTTTTTTTTTGAATCGAGCGAGATGATATGCTGAAACGGGTGCTAGCTTGANGACATCCTCTCAGAAGCCCGTGTATATTATTCAAAGATGTGAAGTATGGAAAGCTGGTCGCCTTTGGAAGCCTTCGCCGGTAACCAAAGCGTATCGTTCCCGCAACCACTTTGGTACTTTGTTTATAGCTTTTTTTATTTGTTTTTAATTTCTTTTGAGTTTGGCAGATGATAAGCGTTGAATCCCTAAATACTTCGATTTCTTATATTCCCAGGGTCAAGGCAGTCTTTAATCCAAGGTTGCCACAGTAAAATATACCGGAGAGGGGGAACTCCTAACAAAAGCAACCAATGACAGCACCTTCTATCAAAAATGGAAAATTGGCTATGGAGATTCCGTGCGGTCGAGAACAACCTATTCTAAAAGCAACCTATTTGAATTGGAAACAGCCTTTCAAGCCCTACTAAGTAAAGGGGGATGCGTTGTTGGCTGCTTTAACCCCACTTCTGCTCAACATCGCCCGGAAGCTCGAAGAGCTTCCCTTCATTCGCTTCGCGGGAGCCGCACAGCACATAGCTGGAAGTCTGTTCTTGAACTCTAGAGAACAGGCGGAAAGAGGTTCATCAGAGCGATAGGGAAAGCTTATAGAGGGGTGGTCTTACTACGACAAGTGAAGCCAGGAAATCTTGATCACGGAGTTTGACATCGTCTATGTCACCCGTACAACCATGAAAGCTCAAGCCTTGGCCGATAACTTGGTTGAGAACCCGGTTGACGATGAATACCAACATTTAAACACCTATCCCGGATGAGGAAATCAATTCGGTCGAAGTAATCGCAGAAGACACTAATACCTGGAAAATGTTCTTTGATGGAGCAGTCAATGCCAAAGGCATTGGTATTGGGGTAATCTTGATTTCGCCCACGGGACAACACTACCCAGCCACGATCCGTCTCCGTTTCTTCTGTACAAACAATACTACCAAATATGAAGCTTGTATAATGGGCATAAACATGGCCATAGATATGGATGTGGAAAAGTTATTGATCATGGGAGATTCTCATTTGATCATCAAGCAAGCTCAGCGCGAGTGGGAAACTCGAGATGTTAAGCTCCTTCCATACAGACAACATGTGGAAGATCTTAAGCAACGATTCAAAGCCATCGAGTTCAGATATATTCCTCGATGCCACAATGAGTTAGCCGATGCACTGGCTACCCTAGCTGCATTCCATATCCTGGTAATGTCCACATTGACCCGTTAGAAATTCAAATCAAAGAAAGACATGGTTATTGTAACACGGTCGAAATAGAGCCCGATGTCCAACCATGGTATCATGATATCAAAAGATTCTTGAAAACAAAAGAATACCGGGAGCAGGCCAATGGGGATCAAAAGAGAACCATCAGAAGACTCGCCAACAGTTTCTTTTTAAGCGGAGAAGTGTTATACAAAAGGACTCCAGATCTGAATTTTTTAAGGTGCTTAGATGCCAAAGAAGATGAAACGATTATGAATGAAGTACATTCAGGAGTATATGGTCCCCACATGAACGGGTACGTCCTCGCAAAGAAAATTCTGCGAGCAGGATATTACTGGATGACCATGGAAAAGGATTGTTTTAGTTTTGTCCGAAAGTGCCATCAGTGTCAAATACATGGTGACCTGATTCATGCATCACCCTCGGAATTACGCCCCATGTCAGCACCTTGGCCCTTCGTTGCTTGGGGAATGGATGCCATTGGGCCAATCGAGCCTAAAGCTTCAAATGGACATAGATTTATTTTGGTGGCCATCGACTATTTCACAAAATGGGTCGAAGCAATCACTTTCAAAGCCGTCACTAAGAAAGCAGTGGTGGACTTCATACATTCAAACATTATTTGTCATTTCGGTATTCCAAAAATTATCATTACCAATAACACTGCAAATATGAACAACCACTTGATGAAGGAGGTATGTGAGCAGTTTCAAATCACACACCGTAATTCCACCCCTTACCGGCCCAAGGCTAATGGTGCCGTTGAAGCAGCCAATATGAACATCAAGAAAATCCTCAGAAAAATGATCCAAAGTTCTAGACAGTGGCACGAGAAGTTGCCTTTTTCATTATTGGGATATTGCACAACCGTGCGCACATCAGTGGGGGCTACACCTTATTTACTGGTTTATGGCACTGAAGTCGTGATCCCTGTGGAAGTCGAAATTCCTTCCCTGAGGATCATTGTCGAAGCCGAAATCGAGGATGATGAATGGGTCAAAACCCGGTTGGAACAGTTGACTCTGATTGATGAGAAGAGAATGGCCGCAGTTTGCCACGGGCAGTTGTACCAATAAAGAATGACCCATGCCTATAACAAGAAGGTACGGCCTAGGAACTTTGAAGTGGGGTAACTCGTCCTAAGACGTATCCTCCCACACCATGAAGAAGAGAAAGGAAAATTCCCCCCGAACTGG
Organism: Nicotiana paniculata; assembly: GCA_005239505.1. Classification (NCBI taxonomy): domain Eukaryota; kingdom Viridiplantae; phylum Streptophyta; class Magnoliopsida; order Solanales; family Solanaceae; genus Nicotiana; species Nicotiana paniculata. Next base: position 15,213 of record ML365134.1, read on the forward strand.
AAAGGTCCATACATCATAAGGAAATTGCTACCAAAATGAGCATTGTACTTGGGGGATATCGAAGTAAATAACCCCGAAACGGCTGTCAATGCAGATGCAGTCAAAAGGTATTATGTTTGACCTTTTCGTGGTGATACTCATGATCGAAATGACAAAGGATTTCATTCACGCTACCCCAAACACTACCAGTTTTGTAAACCCTTTGAGCCGGTTACTCTTCCTTGGTTACCCTCTTTGGAACTTGATGTGTTGAAAAAAAGAGAAAAAATTTCAAAACAAAAACATCAACAAATGTTTTCCTGAACTACGTCTGACTTGATTCAAAGGATACGTAGGCAGCCTCTCCCTGGGGGTTCAGTCACACCAAAATAAAAATCCACATTCCCCCAAGAGTTTAAGTTGGGGCAAGTGTTGAAATTCGACAATAATTCTCCCGAAAAGTTCCAATGTTGTAATTATACAATTCCTTTTACCCCAAATCATGTTCAAGTCCTTCCGATCGATCGGCAAAGAAAGGTCAGGATTGGAGGATACAATAATTTGGATCTGATACAAACAATGAGAGAGTCTTATCGGTGAAAACCCACACGGGCATCATAAGGAGACAGTGAGTAGAGAAACTAAAAATGAGAGAGTCTTGTTAGTGAAAACTCGCAAAGAGCACTACAGGGCGATGGCGAGAAGAGAAATGAGAGAGGTTGGTCGGTGAAAACCCAAAAATGTCACTACTAATCGAAAAGAGGATGATTGGTCACTGGTATCGACATGGTCTGGGGCAAGGTTTCTGGACCTCGAGGTAAAAATGTCGTGATGAATTTCTGAGAGTTAGACGGTTTATATAGATCAGGCATCCAGTCCAAGATGCATGTCATGTTCATTAAAGGATGCATACATTCCAGATAAGTCCTTCTTCTCTTTTCCCCCGAAAGGGATATTTCTTGTCAAAATTCATTATCTCTGTTTCTTTGTTGTTTTTCTTTCAATCCCTTACAGTCTGACTCTGTTTCTAAGGCAAGCTGAAGAAAAGATGGAAAAATTTATTCACCAGGTTCTCGTTTGACACGGGCAGACATGCAAAGGGCACCAAGCCTTATCAAGGGCATAGAGTCAATCCCAACTGGCCACAACGGCTGACGCTTTAAACGCAAAACTCTTGAAGGGAGAAAATAAAATTGAAGTGTCTATAAAGGCAATTGAAGTGAAAGGTTGAGTCCCATGTGGTTAACCCTCTCGGCAAAGTTTGAAAAGCCGAAGTGCTCATTGAAAGGAAAATCAAAAATGAAAGGCCGATGAAGGTAAAGTAAAGATGGAAAAGGTTAAGTCCCACGCGACTAACCGTTGCAGCAGAATTTGAGGGGCCAAAACTTCCCCGATACTATGGAAATCCAAAGGAAAAGCAAGTGAAAGGTCTACAAAGGCAAAATAAAGTCAAATATTATGTCCCATGTGACCGATAGCCATGGTAAAATCTGGAAAGCCAGGATCCCCGGGATTTGAGATGAAACACAATCCCCAGCAAGCAAACAAGTGGTCGAGATCTTCGTCACAAGAACTGAGATCAAGCTGTTGAAAATCGAGGCCGCAAAATCAACCACCGTTTTAAACTAACAAATTGTTCTTTGATTGAAGGAAACAGGTGTAACTCAAAGCAAACTTGCAAAGGCAAGTATAACCAAAAGAAAAGGGCGTAAGAGCTAGAAGCAGCTCTGCATCAATAACTCTAAAAGGGAAGTTTATCTCCAAAATCCTTTCCCACATTTACTCAAGAATTAAAAAAAAAAAAAGAAGAAAAATAATGTTGAAATCAGTCAAAGTGGTATAGGGTCTCCAAACCGTAGCCACACCTTTGCTAGTATAGGATATACAACCCCTAGCTGATGTTTTCTTTTCCAACATAGGGTATACAACCCTTAGCTGATGTTTTCTTTGCCAGCATAGGGTATACAACCCCTAGCTGATGTTTTCTTTTCCAACATAGAGTATACAACCCCTAGCCGATGTTTTCTTTTTCGGCATAGGGTATACAACCCCAGCTGATGTTTTCTTTTCCGGCATAGGGTATACAACCCCTAGCTGATGTTTTCTTTTTTGGCATAGGGTATATAACCCCTAGCTGATGTTTTCTTTACCGACATAGGGTATACAACCCCTAGCTGATGTTTTCTTTTCCGGCATAGGGTATACAACCCTTAGCTGATGTTTTCTTTTCCGGCATAGGGCATACAACCCCTAGCTGATGATTTCTTTTCCAACATAGGGTATACACTCCCTAGTTGATGCCGACATAGGGTATACAACCCCTAGCTGGTGTTTTCTTTTTCGGCATAGGGTATACAACCCCTAGCTGATGTTTTCTTTTCCGGCATAGGGTATACAACCCCTAACTGATGTTTTCATTTCCAGCATAGGGTATACAACTCCTAGGTGATATTTTCCTTGCCAGCATAGGGTATACAACCCCTAGCTGATGTTTTCTTTTCCGGCATAGGGTATACAACCCCTAGCTGATGTTTTATTTTCCGGCATAGGGTATATAACCCCTAACTGATTTTTTCTTTACCGGCATAGGGTATACAACCCCTAGCTGATGTTTTCTTTTCCGGCATAGGGTATACAACCCCTAGCTGATGTTTTCTTTTCCGGCATAGGGCATACAACCCCTAGCTGATGTTTTCTTTTCCGGCATAGGGTATACAACCCCTAGCTGATGTTTTCTTTTCCAGCATAGGGTATACAACCCCTAGCTGATGTTTTCTTTTCCAGCATAGGGTATACAACCCCTAGCTGATGTTTTCTTTTCCAGCATAGGGTATACAACCCCTAGCTGATGTTTTCTTTTCCAGCATAGGGTATACAACCCCTAGCTGATGTTTTCTTTTCCAGCATAGGGTATACAACCCCTAGCTGATGTTTTCTTTTCCAGCATAGGGTATACAACCCCTAGCTGATGTTTTCTTTTCCAGCATAGGGTATACAACCCCTAGCTGATGTTTTCTTTTCCAGCATAGGGTATACAACCCCTAGCTGATGTTTTCTTTTCCAGCATAGGGTATACAACCCCTAGCTGATGTTTTCTTTTCCAGCATAGGGTATACAACCCCTAGCTGATGTTTTCTTTTCCAGCATAGGGTATACAACCCCTAGCTGATGTTTTCTTTTCCAGCATAGGGTATACAACCCCTAGCTGATGTTTTCTTTTCCAGCATAGGGTATACAACCCCTAGCTGATGTTTTCTTTTCCAGCATAGGGTATACAACCCCTAGCTGATGTTTTCTTTTCCAGCATAGGGTATACAACCCCTAGCTGATGTTTTCTTTTCCAGCATAGGGTATACAACCCCTAGCTGATGTTTTCTTTTCCAGCATAGGGTATACAACCCCTAGCTGATGTTTTCTTTTCCAGCATAGGGTATACAACCCCTAGCTGATGTTTTCTTTTCCAGCATAGGGTATACAACCCCTAGCTGATGATTTCTTTTCCAACATAGGGTATACACTTCCTAGTTGATGCCGACATAGGGTATAAAACCCCTAACTGGTGTTTTCTTTTTCGGCATAGGGTATACAACCCCTAGCTGATGTTTTCTTTTCCGGCATAGGGTATACAACCCCTAACTGATGTTTTCTTTTCCAGCATAGGGTATACAACTCCTAGGTGTTATTTTCCTTTCCACCATAGGGTATACAACCCCTAGCTGATGTTTTCTTTTCCAGAATAGAGTATACAACCCCTAGGTGATGTTTTCTTTCCCAACATAGGGTATACAATCCCTGGTTGATGATCTTTTCCAACGTAGGGTATACACTCCTTAGTTGATGATTTTTCCGACATAGGGTATACCATTCCTAGTTGAGTTTATTTCGCAACATACGGTCTCCAACGCCTAGTTGATCTTGCTTTGAGATGTAGGATATCCACTCCCTAGTCTACAATAAATCCGGGTGCACTGCTCCCGGTTTTTCACCGCTTTCAATAATAAAGTAGTGTAGATTTCCTTACAATAACTCACGAAATTTTCCTAGTGAAAACTGGGGTAGAAAATTTTCGTTCATTTGTCTTGATTTTTGTGTAGATTACATTTTTTTGGATATTGGATCGAGACAACCAAAAGAAGAAGTTTGAACCCAGAATAATAAAACAAAAGAGAAAAGAGAAGATTGAACCCAAAGTGCAGAAACCGAGAAGATATGGACTATTCAGGACGAGATTGAAGTCATCCGTTCAGTATATCCTACCTTGATCCAAGAAACGATAAGACAAAACCAGCACCTGCGGCTAACAAGCATCAAGATCCAGGCCAGAGTCAGCAAAAGGCCAAGACTCAAGACCAAGTCTTAGATAGGAATCTTGTAACTAGCAGCTGATAGGTTTAGTTAGTCTTTCGTTTGTTACTTTGGTGTAATACGGAGATCATCAGCAGTAACAACAGCAACCGCAGTGAAACCACAGTTACCCGGTAGTCCCAGCTACCAAAACTTCCAGAACTACACTAACCTGATTCCTTTATAGCCAAGGATATGTAGGCAACCTATGAAGCAGGGTTCGGTCAAACTTTTCCAAAACGCTTCACAATGAAGTATATGAATGGGTAAAGTCGTTCATGACTTCTCACTTTGTCTTTGCCCGAAAACTTTTCGTGTTTCCGAGCAAAGAGGGGCAGCTGTGAGCACGTGATTTTTACCTACCATATAATCCTACAAAAAACTCAATAAATTATTTAATTTTATGATTTTTATTGAATTTTAAGTGTTATTCGTGAAATAATTTTGCATTATGTAATCATAATTTGCCTTTTAAATTTATAAATAATTCAAAGTGGCATAATTAGATGCGTAAATGTAATTATTATTTTAACTAATGACAAAATATAATAAAATAGTTTAAATGTTTTAACTTTTGAATATAATCACGTTGTTTTGATCAATTGTGGAGCTTGTTCTATATATAATTAGGAGTGTCAAATTAAACTTTTTTTTTACTCTTAATTAATTGATCAATTAGTGTATAAATGGAACAAAATTAAGTTTAATTAATCACTAATTTTTTTTAGTTTAAACTTAATTGAAATTACTTAATTAATGGTGAAATAAGGCTAAAATGGGACCTGGGTTGGCCTGCCCAGGGCCAAACCTATCTCTACACTACCCAAATGACCAGCCCAATCCCCTCTAACCCGGCTTGCCCCCCCCCCATTACACCAAATGACCCCGTTTAAGTCACAACAAATCCCACCCGTTGATCTCTTATCTAACGGCTGGGAACCCCCAAAAAGCTTAGCTATTTAAATGTCCAACCGCTCACCCCCCCCCCACTTCACCTGGGAGTTTGACTCGTTTTCAAACCCTCCGAAATCCGGCCAAGGTCCGACGTTTTCATTTTTTCCGGCCAAAATCCCTCAAACGGGTATTTCCCCCACTCTTCTATCGTCTATTTTATTTCCATTAAAATGAACATGATTATTACTGTTTGGTCGAAATTATTTAGACTGTTTTGTTTTGATTCGAATAATTCACTATTTCATATTGTTTCACTATTAAGCATGATTTACTGTTGTTTCCCTCATATAGGATGTATTTTGTATCTATTAGCCATTAAAAGCAGTGTTCATGCCTAAATTCTATATTGTTTTGTTACGTCTATTAAGGTTATTATTTTTCCTCTAGATGGTACTGATTCCTTCCTGATATTTGTTTGCTGATTCATGAATGTTAGTCAGTTTCAAGAATTGTCGGATGATCATATTTCGAATTCAACTTGATTAATCACTTAGGTTTTCAAGAATGCTTGAGTAATTTATGCTTTGTTAGAATCCTATGACTGATCTTCTGAAATATTATTTTCACTCAAATCTTAGTTGTGAATTTGTATTTAGGTCAATTGATTAAGTAGATTAATTAATTAACAGACTGATTTGGTTAAGTTAATCACATTTAGATTAAATTAAAATCTGANTGATTAAGTAGATTAATTAATTAGGAGACTGATTTGGTTAAGTTAATCACATTTAGATTGAATTAAATCTGAAATCAGTGAACCTAAGTTTAAAAGACTAAATTGATTAGCAAGTCATTAAAACTAGAATTAATATCTAATAATGAAATTAACCTAAGCCTAAAATAATTAATAGTATAGTTAGAAACTAACTCTAAAAAGGCCTAATTAACTAATTAAGCTAATTATCTAACCTAACTTTCTAAAAGAGACTAGACCTTTAATTGTATTAAGGGTTTAGCATGGCCTACTAAGTTAAAATTAGCCAACACCTAATTAACTTAATTCCTAAACAAGTCTAAAATCAGTTAGGAATTAAATCCCTCAATTAACTAAGTCCTAATTTCTAAAAAAAAAAAAAAAGATAAATCATTTCTTTTATATAAGTCCTAGAACAATTAGTCACATAAGGTCCTTTAATTAATAACCCAAGCCCAAATTAAGGTTACTCTAATTCAAGTAATGACTTTGTAATAGCTAACTAACTAAAGTTCCTAACTAGTATCAACTAACTAGAGTTGATAGTTAACCACAATCAAGACTTAACCCTGGTTACCTAAGGGTAATTCTGGGGATTATAAAGGGTATTTTAGGAATTTTAGTTGAAGGAATCTTGGTGTAACAACCTAAGAACCTTCTAGACTTGTAAAATCAGATTTGCAAGGGGTATTAGGGTCATTTTATGGGCTAGAAGCTTCTGGAATAAGGGTAGCTGTCCCAAAAGATAAGGGTGACAGCTGCCCTATGTACTATTTCAGCTCTTTGGATGAGGAATATGCCAATGCATATCCCATCCCTAAGCTCCCATAAATAGACCCTCCTTTTAGAGACTAAGGATCTTTTTTTTTTCAGACTGGAAGAACTCTATTTTACATTCTGAAATTACCTTCTTTCTGAGCATTGAAATTACCTTTTTTTTGCTCACTAAAATCATTTCAAACTTACACGAAAATGGTTCCTGCTTGTTTGGTATTCTGATTTCAAAGATTTCCTGCACACATACTTAAACTCTAGGCTGGTTGTTCTATTGCTATCATTGGTTTCTGGTTAATCTGTTGTGGTTGCTGCTGAACCTTTCTCTTCCTTGTTGTATTGTTGTTTACTTGACCTTTATTTGGTTAGGATCATGGTTGATTTTCTCTATAAACGGTATGCAACTGTTTAACCTTATTGAAAGGCTAAAAAAATATGAACTTTGTTCTTCTTTTGCTTGAATCTGTTTCTTCTATAGCCGAGTTTTCTGTTTTCCCTAATCTTGAATGAAATTCTGAAGTAAGATTGATTGATATGTTGATAATGAATCTGAATATGTATGTCTGAATTCCTTAAATCAGTCTGGTGGCTTTCAAGTGTGTTGGTTCAAAGATGCAATAAGTATTTTGTAGTTATATTTCATTTTTGTGTTTGCTTCTTAGTTTATTAGTAAGTTAAATTGCACTAGGGTAGATGAATTAGACCTTTCAATGGTCAAATCCACCCCATATAGTGCATAAACAGTATTTCAGCTTGCTGAAAATTATCCTTCAAAGGAAATAAAGTGTGTAATTGGGAAGAGCCTTAAGGAAGAAAATCTGAACTCACAAAATAGTGGGATTCACTCCTCAAAGTGCCAAGAGTGGTCTAAATATTTGACTAAACACTAGCCTGAATAAGGATGGCTATCAATAGTCTAAACAAAATGGCCTCATTAGATTTGAATCTGACCCCTTTCACGGTCAGATTCATCCCAAATGCATAAAGAACTCTTTTTAGTAGTATTTGAAATGGTGTCAAGGGTAAAGTGAATATAACCTTTTCATGGTCAAATTCCTTCCATGATGATACACAAATCCTTTGGTTGGAAGATTTATAGGTGCTGCTATTAGGATTAACCAAAGAGTGATCTAGCTAGAAGCAGTAATTTCGAGCTCTTATTTAGCCTAGGGGTAGTTATTTGTCTCTTAAATCTGTAATAGAATTATTAGCAGAAAACAACACTAAAAATATGAATCTGACCCAAATGGTCAGGTTTATTCCAATTAAAAGTGATTAAATGTTTTTATGGATTATTTAGTTTAAAGATAGAATCAAGAGAACTGGATATGACCCCTCCTTAATGGGTAGATTCATTCTCTATTGATGCATAGGAACTTAATCTCGTTCGAGACTTAGTGGTAAATGCAGGTTTTAAACCATAAGCACTGTTGGCTTGCACAGAAGCAACCATTAGCTTCCAATTGGTTAATCTTTAGTTTTCTGTTAGAAAATTTTAGTGTTTCATAGTAAAAGTGATGTAATATTAAGTTTATTAGACTATGTACATTTTTTATTTTATTTTTAGTGTTGTAATAAATTGGACTGGGCATTATTAATTTAATTCTCAAGATGTCATTTCTTCCCGTCTTATTAATGTGAAAGCCCAGAAGTTTTAGAATTATGTTTTTCACTTTAACATTAATGCAATATGGCATACAATTAGTAGGATTCAATTAAGATAAAAAATGTGTCTTCGAAACTCGTATGATTTCTGGGATAAAAACTATTTTGTCCGAAATTTCAAATGCAATTGTGAAAAACCTGTTTTCGTTAAAATTTCCATGACTTACCTTAAATTTCTTGTGTAGAATCTGGTGTATTTTGAGTTACATAAGTATAGTCTCTTAAACAATATTTTTAGCAACTAAAGGACAATAATAGGTGCAAATTTTCTTCTGATCATTGTGTTGAAATCATGAATTGGTATCTCTGTTTGTATCTTTTATTTCCTCAATTTAGTAATATTTAAACTGAATTGTATAAACTCCTTCTTTCTCGAATAGCCTATATTAAGATTGGCCAAAGGGTTAAGTGACAAACTGGGCTAAACTAGGCCATAGCCCAAATCCTCATGAATGTGATTAATGAATCTAGTATGGGAATAATCCATATCATTTAAAGAAATACCTTGCCATTAGTCTCATGACTTGATTTAGGAATTTACTTTGGATATAGTGAACCTCAAACACCTTCCATAATTAGATAGGGACTACCTTAAGCTCATAAAATTAATTAATCATCGAAGTATATGTTTCACGTAACTTTGAATGAAAACAACTAAAATATACCTTTTTCTCAAATTGTGTATACGTTTACATAACACAAAAAAGACTAAAATGAACACTCGTAGAGACACTTTTAGGAACGAATTTCTTAAAATTATCGGAATTGTGTACACGCCCGCGTGACGTGATTCCGGTTTCTTTTTGACAACAAAACAAAATACGCGCTTGCACAACTTTAGTTATCTCCTTGAATGAGTTCAGTGTCGAGAATTATGTACACGTCCGCGTGACATGATTTTAGACGCATTTCAAACTCTACGGGTTTTACGCATACGTGACCCGTCTCAAAAGAACTCCTTGAATACAAAAGAACATTAAAAGCGGTAAAAATATAAAAATGCATTTAGGCGCTAAAATCAGTAATTAAATAATTTAGGCCAAGTTTAATAATTAAGCGACTGTGTTATAACCATGGAATTAGAGAGTGCCTAACACCTTCTCCCGAGTTAGCAGAATGCCTTACCCGGATTTCTGGTTCGCAGACAATTTAAAACAGCGTCAAAATTCCTTGGTTTGGGATTTTATAAATAAATGGTGTCCCGGAACACTGTAAAAAATTCGGGTGGCGACTCTGAAAATTAAAATAAATCCCAAAATCGAATAATGTCACTTAAAGTGGAAAAACTCCTTTATTACCCTCACCGGTGAAAAAGTAGGCGTGACAGCTGCAACAGAGACCGGTCCAATATAATATACTGTAGTTCGGTGCACCTGTGTATGAACTTCCAGCATATTATGGTGGATCTCCAATACACGGAAAATTCCAGCATAATATACTGGAGATTCGAGCACCTGTGTATGAACATCCAGTATATTAATACCGAACTGGTATACTTTGTTGGAACTCCAGTATATTACGCTGGTGTTCTAGTATACTTATGTTGTAACTCCATTATATTATGTTGGAACTCCAATATAATATGCTGGAGTTCCAGTATACTTATGTTGGAACTCCAGTATAATATACTGGATTATTTTTCGGATTTTGAACAGTATTTTCGGTCAGATTTCTCTTTACATGAAAAGTGGCTAAACTTCGATTACTTTTGGAAGTATGGCTATTTTTGAATGACCACTTGTAAGTCTGGCTATTTTTAATTTCTCTTCATTTGGAAAGAGACCTCTTCAACACTTGAATTGGTCAAGTGACCTCCGATTTCTTTTGAAAAATTAACCCAAATAGTTGTCCATCCTACAACTTAAACTAAATAATCAGCGAATATATATTATATGCATAAATTATGTATTAAAAGTGTATAATTATGTATAATCAATGTATAATCTATGTATATGGCTAGAAAAAGTGAACAGTTAATATGACCAGTTATTTATGTAAAAATCCCTTTTCTTTTTCAATTTCTTTTGGGTTGGAAAATGGTTAAATGAATGGGTTGTGGTGGATGAGGCCTTTTTAACATTTTAAAATCTTGTGAGTCACCTATAATGTTTGAAAAATATTATCTCTCTCATTTTTTTCGCCCAACTTCTCTCCCATCTCTCTTCTCTCTGTCTCTCAGCCCCATCGACCACGATGGTTTTCGGCGAGAAGGGACAAGAATCAAGCTTAGATTTTGGGTGTAATCATCTCTATAGACCCATCACGTACTGTATTAAAGCTCAAAACGCGTAACGTTAGTAAATCCTAAATTCTTCTTTTTTCGTTTCTTACATTTTTTATTTCGAATTTTGTGGAGTTTCTTACATGTGCATGTTAAAGATTGATTGTATATAACCAAATCCCATATGGTGTGGGTGATTATATTTGCTTGGACTATCTATGTGCTATGTATTTTAGAATTTTGTCATAACCGGAGACCTAATATTTATTGATAAACATGTGGTTAATTGTTTTCTGATCATAGATGTTTGTTGGAATTGGGACTTATTTTTCTTATTCTAATCATATGTTTGAAATTATTAAATGTAACATTGCATATTTACATGTAGGTAACATGAGGAGGAAACCAGTTCCTAAGAAGCATATTCCTTTGACAAAGAAGGCAATTGCACAACCTTCAAATAGGAAAGAAAATACAGAAAAAGAAGCATCGCCAAGTAAAGTAATTGCTGAGCCTTCAAAAAATACTACTAGAAAATGAAATGTACATACTTCTAAAGCTTTCCATAGTAAAAGAAATATTAAGATTTCTAAGCGTGATAGGAGAAAAAATAACAAAAAGCCATCAAAGTCTATCGGTAAAAAAAGAATAATATCAAGGTCAAGATTAGTTGACGAGGACATACCTGTTAGTAAAAAATATATTTCAAGGAGATTAGCATTAGAGGGTGTTGATAAGGGGAGGAAGAAGACTTGGACATAAATGCAGCACAAACTCAAATGGAGGAAGAATAGGTTTCTGAAAAAATAATTGTTGAAAAAGAAAAGGACAGTGATGATGAAGCTTTAGGTCGGGATGATGATGAAAATGGTAATGATATTGCTCAGGAGGTTGATAAAGGTCCTAAAGAAGAAAAAGAAGAAGATGTAGCTGAAGGAGAAAAAGAGGAAGCAGAACAAAATGATGATGATCAAGAAGATGATGAAGATGATGAACAACTTGAAGATGGTGAAGATGGACTGGAAAGTGAAACACATGTAGAAATTGAAGTGACCAGGATGCTCTATCAATTCATGTATTTGTAAGGGCGATCGACACATCCAAATACAAATTAAGAACTTTTCTAAGAATGCATAGATGTTTCCCAGCCAAGATTAGTGTGAGGTCTAGGATCAATGTATTCCATGAGTTCGAGGATAAACTTAGAACAATCAAATTGATGGAAAATTTTAATAGTAGTTGTTTTGGACAGTTTGCAAAACTTTCAGAGCACTAGACATAGTTCAATGGACAGCTTGTCCATTCACTACTAATTCGCGAATTTATTGCGCAAAGAGGCGCGATTTGTGGTTTTTAGTTGGAGACTAAACTGTTCACTTTGGATCGACAGAATTTATTATGATGAATGGATTGAACTGTGGTTCCAAACCTAGTAAAAAAGATATGAAAAAAGTGATGGATGATGGCGAAGCATTCTACACAAAGTTTGTCAGTCTAGTAGGAAAGAGGTGGATGCAGAGCTGCTTTTGAAACAGTTGAAATCCAAGAGGTTTGATATGGTCAAGAGTTTTAAGATTTAATTGGTGTGGTTTGTCCATTCAGTCTTTCTTACAAGGGATAATATAGTACGCGTCGATAAGAAGTGAATTCATATGGCTAAAAATCTGGAAGTTTTCATAAAATATCCATGGGGAAAGGAGTGTTTTGAGATTACAATTGAGTACTTGAAGAAGAACATATTTCCAATGTACAAATAATATGTGAGCAATAGGAAGGAAAATAAATTTTTTGGTGAAAAGTCCAAATTGGCTAGTTATGTCCTGTACGGCTTCCCACGGGCATTCATGGTAAGTATTAAAAAACCTTCTCAAAATTTCTTTGCAGTTTAGTAATATCTATTATTTTATTTACTACAGACAGAAATTAGTACTTTTTGGTTCATGATAAAATGTAGGCATGGGCGTACGAAGCAACTCCGCTATTTGGTCATAGTGCCAAGAAATCAAAGGTCGTACCGCTGCCGCTGCCAAGGATGTTGAGATGGCACAACAAGAAAGTGACATCTGAACCTGATTGGGACCCCTTTAATCAGAGAGTTGATGACCCTGGTACGATAAGATAGTGAGTGCAATAACCCTCCACCAGTGGATTAGAATTAACCAAAGTATGAGATTATCATAGACCTCATGTCTATTGCTTTGTATTGCTTGTCTATTGACTTCTATATATACTATATTTCAGGAGGTTCACTCTTACCTTATTCCTACCTTACGTGAGATGGATATGGACTACATGAAGAATTTTGTACCATATGACGATGAGGTAGCGGATTCTATAATCGACCAGGGTTGATTTGGAATGGGTGACTGCCATTAAAAAGGCACTTGGTGCAGTGAGCTTAGAGACTAATGATGAAGCTGACATTGCTGATGATGACACTTTGGGTGGGAGTATTCCTGGTTCACCACTAGTTGGTGGTTTTTCATCCACCTTCGTCTTTAGAACGATCTTTTCACTCTTATATCGAATCAAATGGGAAAAGTAATTTATTTGTAAAATAAAAATCCTAAAATTAAATAGAGAGAATCAATGTAATTAGTCTTACCTTAGTTTTTGAACATATTGAGAAGCGTCGACCAGCATTCATCGGAGTTGTAGCTGTAAATTGACTGGCAACATGAAGCAGTGACAATTGATTTTCGACCCAAAGGATGCACTCGATCCTTGACTCATTTTTCTTCAATTGTTTGATTTTTTTCGGAAGTAAAAATTGGGTTGAAATATGATCAATTTGTTTTGATCATATGGCCGGTCAAATTTATAATTTTAAACGGGTCAGATAGGTAATTTCAACGGGTCAAACAAAGTATGGTTAGGGATAGGCCACATGGACATATTTTAATTTACTGAACAACATGAGCTGTCTTCCATCAACCACTAGTTGCTGATAAACTTATTTAATAGTCTATAAATCTTGAACCCTAACCCTAATCTTGAACCACAACCCTGGACATTTAACGTAAATCAATATGCTTCTTTAATGGGGCGAGTGTCAACTTGAGGTTTTGTCCTCAACTCTTATTACGTTTGAGGGTAACCTAATGGTCGAGAATTCACTAAAATAAGGATTACACCACGTTCAACCTTGGTTTTTTTGATTTTATAAACTTTAAATATCTTATTCACTTAGTTCGTTTCAAGTCACCATTGAAGAAGTGTAATTTTCAGCTTCTTCTTTAGTATTACCATTGAGCTTAGTCTCTTAATTAGGTCAAAATAGTTAATACTTAATAAATAACTTAACCTTTAATACTAAAAAGGTAATTACAAGGGTATTGAAGGGTAGTTTAGGTACTTCAATTGAAGAATCTTGGTTGTAACAACTCAAGAAGCTTCTAGAATTAGTATAAATATCAAAATAAAATCAGAAAAGCATAAAATCATATTTCTTGAGGTAAAAGCAATAATTTTAAGGGGTAAAAAGGGGATGTAAATAAAAGAACCTTCTAAAAAAGGGTACAACTATTCTAGCTGTTACAAAGATGCCAAAATAGGATAAGAATGGACAGTTGTACCTGTACTATTTTAAGATTAAGGGATAAGGTATATTCCTAATAGATGTCACCCTTAGGCTCCCTATATATAGACTAGGTTATATTCTGAAAAAGGGACACTTGACTATAGATTTTAGAGAGGGATTAGACTATTCTTACAACATATCACAAGAAAAATATAGAAAATTACACACTTTACTACAAAAATTACACACTAGAGCACTATTCTGAAAATAAAGAACACTGACCTATACCAAAATGGCTGCAAAAACCTCCTGAAGACTAGTTTTTCTTGTCAGTTTATTTCTCTGAAAGACTCTTCTATCTGCTGATTTCTGGAAAAATTTTATATGGGTTGAAGTTCTTTCTTTTGGGTCAAAATACTGGGTGTTGCAGTTGGTTTTTACTGGGTTTTCTCTGGCTGGTTGCTATGCTCTGTGTGTATTGGTGAAAAAGAGTCGCCATGTGGGTCTATTAAATGGCAGCACGCGTCAACAAAGCTTGGAGAAAAGTGAAGAATGACATGTAAAGATGATATGTGAAACACCCCCGGGACCGAACATACCGAGTTTGTTAGCCTCGGAACTGATGATCATAAGATAGCCTGGATCAGGTGCGGGAGAATATCGCATAATTACAAATGAGGAAGGAATAAATTAATCTCGGATTATATGGGATTTATCATCATTACTCCATCAGTTACAAATGATTGTAACGGTCAGAACAAGTCAATCAATTGCAATATTGACTCAACAGGAACGAGATTGACTCAATACGCACGAGATTGACTCAACAGGCACGATATTGACTCAACAGGTACGGGAGTAACTCATCAGCCACGGGATTGACTCATCAATTACGAAATTAACTCATTAGTTACAAAATTCCAGCATTTACACAGCTGTTACAAGTCTTCCAAAAGTAATGGATAGGTTGAGTAAATGCTCATAATGGAACCATTATTCAAGGAGAATGTTACTTAGATTTATCCCTATAAGTAGACATAGTTTTATCACAATCAGGGAATCTAACTTTCTTCTCTATAATTCTGTACATTGTAATTCATATCATCTTTCTCCCAAGCTAGCCATAGTTTGGCCCTTCAAGCTCCATTCGGCTCAACACCCTGTCAAGGATTATTCAATAAGAATTATTTATTCTCTGCTTTATTTTTATTATATCGTTTGCCGTTGAATTTATTTTACACTTCTCTATCACTTTGCATTAACAAAAATTATATCTTTCGGATTGAATCGGTTGTTTGTGGCCCGTCACATAAAATTATTTCTTTGACCTTGAAAACTATTTTTTGGATTAAACACTGTGATGTTGTATTAAGCTCATTAAAATCTCTGATTCTTGACTTTTATTTGGTCGGTTTACTGCTGTTATTTTCATTTAAGGTATGTTATTATGCTCATTTTTAATGAAATTTGGTTTAAATCTGCCCTATGTCTATATCTCTTTGTGACTTAGCTATAGCTTCTAATTATATGACTTGTTTGCTTTCCTAGCATGTGTTAATAGTTCTGTGATCTAAGTGTTTGTGTGAATCTCTGTATGAAAAATCATTAAAAGAGGCGGAGTTTGACCTCCAGTTGGTCGAATCTGCCCAAATGATAATGCATAACTCTTGTGTTCTTTTGTTGGAAAAATCAGGTGGTGCCCGAGTTATGAGCAAATTCAACCTGTTTGAAACTGAAGCAAAAATAGTTAGAAACTATTATGGTGGAAATTTATGTATAAATTTGTATTCCATGGCCATGTATAAATTTTATTTTCGTAAGACAAACTATATTCCTTTTTCTTTGTTTTGGACTATAATAATGGACTGCATAATCATATTAAGTTCAGCAGTTTCAATTTTGCTAGAACACAAGGCAGACTTATAAAATGGCCTAATAGGCTTGAATAAGTCTAAACCCTAGGCCATTGGGCCTGGGGATACAAAGCCCAAAGCCTTAGTGCTATATTTTTAGTTTTAAAGTTAATACAATATAATTTATGTTAGAAATCTGGTTATATGTTCGATTAAAATTCAAAAAGCATCAGTTTTCACGTAATTTTGGTATTAAAACTAAACTACGTGTAAATCCCGACTATGTTACTAAGATTATTGCTTAAAACTTGTTCTATTTTTTTAGTCATTGCATTTCCTTAAGTAGTATATGGATTTTCGAGTCTAATAGACTCCATAATTACCTGACCCAGTAGCAGGGCGTATTCCTAAGCCTAAATTAGACAATTAAGAAGGTAATCAGTGTAGACTGTTAAATACATATCCTATTATGTTAATCAAGAGGATAAATTGTTATGGAGAACCCTGTACGGCCGTGGAGGCCTGAAAACAAGACAGTTCGAAAAAAGGGCCTTCTGTCTACACGCTTTCGAGAATAGAATAGACGAGACGGCTGTAATTGACAAAGTAGGGGGAGGTGAGTCTTGTCTCCTTTCACTTTGTCGTACTCGGAGGAGTGGTGACTAGAGAGTACATGCCAGACGAAACGACGGTGGCTCCATACGGGGGATTGTCGGGTTCTTANGAATCATGGTTAGTCCTGTTTCCATTTTTGTATAATTTAACCCCTTTTATGTAACACTTTTAGCTAAATTGTTTATCTTAACTCTTCATAATTAGTTAAAATAGGGTTGGCCCAGTATGATATACATAAGACTGTGCCAGATTATGACTTGGTCCAATTTCAGGTTTTTAGGTTGATAAATTTCACAAATTGGGCCAAATTTAGCAAATGGCCCAAATCCCCACCTATTAGACTAGCAAACTTAGTCTCAAAAGATCTTGAACAATTTCACACTTAGTAGCCAAGACATCTCTTTTACTTTAGACTAATACTACAAATAATTTAGGAAAAGACAACAGAACTTATGAAAAAATAATAGTTTCGCTTCAAATAAGCAATTAAGTCATCATGACCATAGTCATGATTACGTAATCTACACTCGGGTTTGCAACTCATGCTACTCGACCACAACTTCAAACTATAATAAAAATCAACACGTTGTAAATTGCGGGTGCATTTCATGTGGCGCGTTTACAATGTGTCCAAAAACGGCAAGTGCACGCCATCGTGACTTGTTCCAGAATAATCCATAAATATTAAAGCGGATAAAAAGCAAAAAGAATAAAATGCGCAATAGGTTTAAAATATGTAAATAATAATTAGGCCGAATATCAATAGTTAAGCGACCGTGCTAGAACCACGGAATCCGAGTGCGCCTAACACCTTCTCCCGGATTAACAGAATTCCTTACCCAGATTTCTGGTTCGCAAAGATTTTTAAACAGAGTCAAAATTTCCTCGGTTTGGGATTTTTTTAAATAAAATAAATAGGTGTCCCGGAACACTGTAAAAAATCCGGGTGGCGACTCTGAAAATCAACAAATAAGTCCCAAAACCGATTATGTCACTTAAATTGATAAAACTCCCCTATCCCATCCTTATCGATGAAAAAGGAGGTGTGACATTGGATGAGCCTATCCGGTGATTCCTTAATGAAAATGGTGTCCACTTGGCCTTGGTCTCGAAGGCATTTCTCTGTTAAGTGATTGGGTTATTTAGAAGAATGATGAATGAATATTTCCATCAGATCTAGTGTATTTATAGGCAGAATTTGACACTAAATGGTGCATTTCCATATGATTTCTTGTAAATGACGTGGTTGTTGAGAGTTTTGAGAAACGAATTGATTCTTTGAATCAGACACCACCCATTTCTTTTATGTAGGGATTGTGTGAATGATTCCTTTATATGTAGCCAACTATGTTGAAACCTTATATAACGGAGAGGGTTGATCTTAAATGGAGGAACCATATCCATCCCGAAAGCTCAATCTCACAACTACCATTGCATGTGGGTAGGGTATTTCTTACAAATCAAAGCAACAAAGACATATGTTCAAACACAGATCAACTACTGCATCCCTACCATGCCCGATGACTCTAAACCACTTATTATCTAATTGATGCATATGGAGTACGTCGCTGACAACCATATTATTCCTAATCTTCTTTTCAGCAGAAGGAACAAAGATGGTCAAAACATTTTTCATTTCATTACGCCGCTCCTCGAATTTTTCTGCAAACTTTCAAATAATATGATTGAATATGCCATTGATCGAGAATCTCTTTGATCCTTAAGCAGTGTGTTAAGCGATTCTACAATGTTTGTTGTCAACACACTGTATCGATTTCGTGAAAATAAGGCTCTGCTCCACTTTTGGAACCCAATTTTATTCGCGAGGCAATTAGCTACTTCCCTGCCTTTTCAACAATGTGACTCGTGCAAAAATCATAATGAAGGCAGTAAAAACTTTTTTTAAGCCATTCCCAATAGACAAATGTTGATAAGAGATAATGCACAATTCTTCATTGTCGTCCAATGAGTAGGTCCAAGAATCATCGCACTCTTTATCGACTATGAAGAACACAATTGGAAAAATATGATTCTCTATATCTTGTTCCATCAAAAAACAAGCAACCTCCATACCTGCCACTCAGAAATGTCCCATCAACAGCAATAACATTTCTCATATGCGCGAATCCTTTAATGAAAGCTCCAACAGATAAGAAAAAATATCTAAAATGCAAGTTATCATCAACCTTCAAATCAACAATACTTCCTTCATTATAGGACATCAAAACATGGTGATATGCTTCCAACAAAGCATACTCCTCTTCCCGAGTATCCTTAATCATAGCCTTAGATATTTCACCTACCTTCCAACTCCTCAAATAAGTAAGATTTTGATTATAATTTTCAAAAGTAGCATCCTTCATATCGGAGGGGGATGACCTTTGCCATTAACATAACTTTCATGGTGATATGCACCCAAAGTCTTTGACGACACGTTAGGATGGCGGCTTATATGTGGTGTGCCTCGCATGTGTGCTCGCCATGGTACTTGGTAATATAAAACCTATCAGAACTCTTATACTTTAAAACGTGTAACTTCCACGGGTAAATCACATATCAGCATGCCATTAAATTTATTGTACTACTACTCTTCCTCATATGAAACATAAAATGCATTTTCACAGAAGCAATCTCCAATTTTTTTCATTATATCCAATTTGTTGTCAAAATATTTCCCAAGGGAAAAACTTGTACCATCAGGGTGGCTGTGTTGTTTAGATAACGAGTCCACCAATCTTTCATCTCTAGTTGCCTGACTGACAATATCAGGGAGCTCTTCTGCTCCATCTGCATCTTTTGGACCATACGAGTTCATTTCATTGTCACGAAAATCGTGCAAATCATCACTAAATCCACTGAAGCCATTTTCACCATTCTTTCCTCCTCTACTTCTAAAATTGGTGGTTGTGTTGGTGGTGGTGGCGATGCGGCTGCGGAATTTGAACCTTAACGATACCTTTCAACAAGAACTTCAGCCCCTTCGTCAAACTCATTTTCAGCCACAAATATCTTCAAACATGGCCTTACACTATCAATTGTAACATCAAGGAGGTACGGTTGCAAATCATTGTCATTCTTAATGAAGAAATGAGGAATATTGTCCCTCTTCCGTGCAGATATAAGCATATATGTAATATTCAAATACCTTGGAGATCATGTTAGTTTTTCACGTTTAATGATTACATCAACAAATTCGTCAAATCTACGATTTCTAGGTACACGAATATGTACTATAACCTTTGTATAGGAATTCCAATTCCATCTAGTTAGCCCCTCAACCCATTCACCAAAATATAGACTGCATAATAATATATAATCTCCCATCAGTCTATTGTGAACTGATCACACCAGATTACGCCTTATAAAAAGGACTAAGCGGTCGCTGTAAAAATAATTTGGTTCAAGAGTCTGGAGTCAAATCCCACAGAGAACCAACCTATTTGCTACAACTTTCTAGTATCACTAAAGATAAGTTCAGACAACTTCTAGAGTTTATGACTTGATTTATGAATTAACAAAAATTACTTAACTAAGAAAAAAGACAATAAAAACTATCAACTAGCAAGAATGAGGTTGAATCAAGGGTAAAAAGGTCTAGGGTTTATGATTTTCCCAATTGCCGGATTAATTCGTAACACGCTAGCTATAATCTAGCCGAACCACTCTCTAAAGATGATGAATCCTTATTTACCGAAATTATCTCTCGATCAATTATGATAATTTACTAGAAGTATTCTCCCGAATTACTCTAGCTGACAATTCATATAACTCATAAGGATCATGCCAAAGTTTTGTTATCTCTAATCCCGCTTTTAAATCCAAGTAATTAATCTCTTAACTTACTCGAAAGTGGCGTTTTTCAACAACAATCTAATCAAGTTTTCTCTCAATCAACACAAGATGACTACACATGATTAATCAAGAACCCTTCAATTAACCACAAAAAGTATATAGTTGAACAATTAGAGAGTAAAAACGGCTCAATTATATCAATACGCAATCAAGAATTCATCCAACAATTGATTCCATCAACCCTAGATGACAAGTTTATCTACTCATAACACTACTAAAAAATACATAAACCTTTGTCCAACCAATATTCATAGAAATAAAGATAGAAAAGTGTCACGACCCAAATTTTCCTCTGTTGGGTATCTTGATGACACCTAGTCTTAGGGACTAGGTAAGCCTAACATTTCCACTGAACAACAACAATAATGTAGATTTTTAAAAAAAAAAAAAAAAATAAAATTCGAAAATAGAATACTTGACAGAGTTTACGACTTCCCAAAACCCGGTAAATACAAGTCATAAGCTCTACGAAATCTTTCTATAAAATCTAAGTACAACTGTCTAGGAATAAGTAAGTACAGTTGAATAGAAATAAAACAGGAAGGTGACTCCGAAGCTTGCGAACGCAGTAGCAGGTTACCTTGAGTCTCCTCAGCAACGATCTACGCAGTTACCAACAATCATAACCTGGAGCTGCACACAAAAATGTGCAGAAGTGTAGTATGAGCACACCACATCGGTGCCCAGTAAGTATCAAGACTAACCTCGGTGAAGTAGTGACGAGGGCTAGTCAAGACACCATCGGTCTAATAAGTAAAAAAGGCATAGATGTATAAACGACCGAAACAAAATATTTATCTAGCGATTTCTCAAAGTAATTAACGATACGATCGAATAATACGGAAGGAAATTCAATAATCACGATCAACGGACAACATAATAGAAATACGCAAAGAGAATGGAAAGAATGCAATCCAAATCGCGGGAAATTCCACCCAATAAAAACACTAGCAACTCAACACTGCATCAATTTATTCACGTCAGGCCTTAGCCAATAACTCAATAAAACTGGTCAAACCTTCGAGTGAAAACTTTTAAATAGTGAGTTCATTTTGAAAACTTTAAAGATATAATTATTTTGGAATAGAGAAATTTCTCTTTGAAACATACTTTCTCTGAATGTATATTTATATATTTTTATAAAGAGAAATATTTATAACATAGTCTCTTCAAATACGGGGTGTTTAAATACACTTTCCCAAATACTGCTCTTTCAAGTATCATCAATATACGTGATGTTCAAAATATATTTTCTCAAGTAATGTTCTTTCAAATATCCTCAAAACACGTGATGTTCAAAATATATTTCCCAAGTACTGCTCTTTCAAATATCATCAAAACACGTGATGTTCAAAATATATTTTCCCAAGTACTGCTCTTTCAAATATCATCAAAACACGTGATGTTTAAAATATATTTTCCCAAGTACTGCTCTTTCACATATCATCATTCTGCAAGACAAATGTTTTTCAAATATACTTTCGAAAAGAAGTCCTTTAGACATAATTTTCCTGGAGATAATTGCTTTTCAGCTATACTTTTCAATATATATATTTATACCTTTCGATTCAAATCTACTCAATCATAAACTACCGAAACTCAGTCCGCCACTCATAATTTGTCATGCAATGCAGTACAGGGGGAAAGCTCTCGGATCTCTGTCCGTAGTCTTAATTTAAATATACGATGCAGTACATGGGGAAAGATCTCGGATCTCTGTCTGTAGTCCCAATTTAAATATGCGATGCAGTACAGGGGGAAAGCTCCCGGATCCCTGTCTGTAGTCCCAATTTAAATATGCGATGCAGTACAGGGGGAAAGCTCCCGGATCTCTGTCCGTAGTCACAATTTAAATATGCAATGCAGTACAGGGGGAAAGCTCCCGGATCCCTGTCTGTAGTCCCAATTTAAATATGTGATGCAGTACATGGGGAAAGCTCCCGGATCTCTGTCTGTAGTCCCAATTTAAATATGCGATGCAGTACAGGGGGAAAGCTCCCGGATCCCTGTCTGTAGTCCCAATTTAAATATGTGATGCAGTACATGGGGAAAGCTCCCGGATCTCTGTCTGTAGTCCCAATTTAAATATACAATGCAGCCACTGAGGAAAACAACCAGAATGCGACAGAGACAACATATACTGCCACAACCGGCGTGAAAGCAAACAAGGCCGAATACAAAGTGCGATGAGCAAATCAATACAAAGACTTAAGTCACAAAAATGGTAACAACTTTCTCATAAGAATTATCCACTGAGAGGAATGCCAAACACAGAGAGAGAACAACATAACGAGGGGAAAACAAGACAAATA